>OZ038479.1:42655874-42723374 GCA_964036315.1 Acanthosepion esculentum
CCACACATCCATGTCCACTGATACATGATTTAATAATAATCTATTGGCAAATCTGCTCTAGTTTCACATGCCATTCAAAATAAAATATATCCTATTGCATTGTACAACTGATTTTGTTTTTCTGTTCCTATGCCCATTCCAACACCCACACATCCATGTCCACTGATACATGATTTAATAATAATCTATTGGCAAATCTGCTCTAGTTTCACATGCCATCCAAAATAAAATATATCCTATTGCATTGTACAACTGATTTTGTTTTTCTGTTCCTATGCCCATTCCAACACCCACACATCCATGTCCACTGATACATGATTTAATAATAATCTATTGGCAAATCTGCTCTAGTTTCACATGCCATCCAAAATAAAATATATCCTATTGCATTGTACAACTGATTTTGTTTTTCTGTTCCTATGCCCATTCCAACACCCACACATCCATGTCCACTGATACATGATTTAATAATAATCTATTGGCAAATTTGCTCTAGTTTCACATGCCATCCAAAATAAAATATATCCTATTGCATTGTACAACTGATTTTGTTTTTCTGTTCCTATGCCCATTCCAACACCCACACATCCATGTCCACTGATACATGATTTAATAATAATCTATTGGCAAATCTGCTCTAGTTTCACATGCCATCCAAAATAAAATATATCCTATTGCATTGTACAACTGATTTTGTTTTTCTGTTCCTATGCCCATTCCAACACCCACACATCCATGTCCACTGATACATGATTTAATAATAATCTATTGGCAAATCTGCTCTAGTTTCACATGCCATACAAAATAAAAAATATCCTATAGCATTGTACAACTGATTTTGTTTTTCTGTTCCTATGCCCATTACAACACCCACACATCCATGTCCACTGATACATGATTTAATAATAATCTATTGGCAAATCTGCTCTTGTTTCACATGCCATCCAAAATAAAATATATCCTATTGCATTGTACAACTGATTTTGTTTTTCTGTTCCTGTGCCCATTCCAACACCCACACATCCATGTCCACTGATACATGATTTAATAATAATCTATTGGCAAATCTGCTATAGTTTCACATGCCATACAAAATAAAAAATATCCTATAGCATTGTACAACTGATTTTGTTTTTCTGTTCCTATGCCCATTACAACACCCACACATCCATGTCCACTGATACATGATTTAATAATAATCTATTGGCAAATCTGCTCTAGTTTCACATGCCATTCAAAATAAAATATATCCTATTGCATTGTACAACTGATTTTGTTTTTCTGTTCCTATGCCCATTACAACACCCACACATCCATGTCCACTGATACATGATTTAATAATAATCTATTGGCAAATCTGCTCTAGTTTCACATGCCATCCAAAATAAAATATATCCTATTGCATTGTACAACTGATTTTGTTTTTCTGTTCCTATGCCCATTACAACACCCACACATCCATGTCCACTGATACATGATTTAATAATAATCTATTGGCAAATCTGCTCTAGTTTCACATGCCATCCAAAATAAAATATATCCTATTGCATTGTACAACTGATTTTGTTTTTCTGTTCCTATGCCCATTCCAACACCCACACATCCATGTCCACTGATACATGATTTAATAATAATCTATTGGCAAATCTGCTCTAGTTTCACATGCCATCCAAAATAAAATATATCCTATTGCATTGTACAACTGATTTTGTTTTTCTGTTCCTATGCCCATTCCAACACCCACACATCCATGTCCACTGATACATGATTTAATAATAATCTATTGGCAAATCTGCTCTAGTTTCACATGCCATCCAAAATAAAATATATCCTATTGCATTGTACAACTGATTTTGTTTTTCTGTTCCTATGCCCATTCCAACACCCACACATCCATGTCCACTGATACATGATTTAATAATAATCTATTGGCAAATCTGCTCTAGTTTCACATGCCATCCAAAATAAAATATATCCTATTGCATTGTACAACTGATTTTGTTTTTCTGTTCCTATGCCCATTACAACACCCACACATCCATGTCCACTGATACATGATTTAATAATAATCTATTGGCAAATCTGCTCTAGTTTCACATGCCATCCAAAATAAAATATATCCTATTGCATTGTACAACTGATTTTGTTTTTCTGTTCCTATGCCCATTCCAACACCCACACATCCATGTCCACTGATACATGATTTAATAATAATCTATTGGCAAATCTGCTCTAGTTTCACATGCCATCCAAAATAAAATATATCCTATTGCATTGTACAACTGATTTTGTTTTTTCTGTTCCTATTCTAACATTATTACTTCCAGGTTATTATTGAATCATGTATCAGTGGACATGAATTTGTGGGTGTTGAAATGGGCAAAGGAACAAAAACAAAATCTGCAAGTTAAGGAAATAACATCAGAGATTTCATGGGAAATGCATTCAAGCCTGTGCCTATTCTGTTATGTCTCTCCTGTGTGAACTTAAAGTTTAATACTAATCTATGAACGTCATATTGTAAAAATAACTTTTCATCAAGGTTTCAGGAACACTCAAAGATGCAAACTGAAAAAGTATATTAAGTGAGCATCAGAGTACGAAGACACACCACATAGATTTATAAAAAATGCATTTTCAAATTTTTTTTAAATTGTGCCAGAATATTAACAAGTATGTTCTAGTTTTAAATGCCATTCAGAATAAACTTAAATCCTAATTTTCATGTTACTTCCTGAGAATTTGCATTGTACTACTGATTTCACTCAAAATGAACTGTATGATTGAAACATTAATTTATCAGTCTTTCTCCTCAGTTTGTTGATTTTGTTCTGCTGTTCCATTGCCCATTGAAATTTGAATTTAGCATGTATCTGGCATAATACTGTACATGGTTTTTAATTCAGAATTGTCCTTTTCCTAGTCTAGAACTAAGCTTGCAAATTTTGTATTTCTGTTCCATTGCCCATTCCAACAGCCATATATTCATGTTGACTGATACGTGATTTAATAATAATCTGGTGGCAGATCATCTCTAGATTTAAATGTTATCTACAATGAAATTAAGTCCTTTTTTAAAAATTTTACTACCTGAGAATTTGCCTTGTACAAATTGTTTCAGCCAAAATAAACTGAATAATGTGTCAGATTTAAAAACTATTCATCCGTCTTTCTGCTTTCATTCCTTTGTATTCAAATGTCTAGTTGATCACTAATCCCTTTAAATTAACAATTTAAGTATTATATTTAATGAACATATATTACATTTTTTTACAACATTGGGTGCTGTTTTAAAAATACCTGAAAATGTATTTTTCATAAACCTGTTTCAAAACTCTGTGGTGTGTTTTCTTAATCTGACATTCACTTAATCTATTTTTAATTTTTCAGTTTGCATCTTTGAGAGTACCTGAAACAGTAGTGAATATTCATGAGAAAGAAGGCATTGTGGATTAGTATTAAACTACATCGACACATAATATATTTAACAAAGCACACAGAGGGAATAAGCCATTTTATATAAAACCTGTGGTGTTATATTTTCTATGAATTGAAATCTCAAAACAAATATGAAAACTCACAATGGCCAGAAACGTCTTCATTGTGAAAACTGTGGATTCAACTTGAAATGCAGATCTCAGAAAATAAAATGTTAATACACACCAGTGAGAGACAATTCCACTGTGAAATCTGTGGATTAAAGTGTTTGCAAAATTCAAGTCTCAACAGACACATGCATAATACCATACATGGTTTTGAATTCAGAGTTGTCCTTTTCCTAATCTAGAACTTAGCTTGCGGATTTTGTTTTTGGCTGAGGAGGAAATGACGTATGTCGTTAATGATTGGTCGCTTGTAATTTCAAGATCAGCAGCAGCTGTTACTTAATGTGTCCATTTGTTGCATGCTTGGCAGATTTTTTTTTTTTTTTTTTTTTTTTTTTTGCTTCAGGGTCACCTGCCGGAATTGTACTGTTTCAGTAGGGTCTCTTGGGTGAACAAGTATGATGTTGCAAGACCTGAAACTTGAAATGACCCCAAGCCATAACATCATTGATGAGGCGATCATGTGTACTCATTGGAGTGTTTTCACGACAAATTCTGTTCCATTCCAATTCCAACAGCCACATATCCATGTTGCCTGATACATGATTTAATAATAATCTGGTGGCGTATCTGCTCTAGTTTTAAATGTCATCCAGAATGTTTTTGAATAATGTGTCAGATTTAAAAACTATTCATCTATCTTTCTGCTTTCATTTCTTTGTGTTCAAATGTCTAGTCGATCACTAATCCCTTTAAATTAACAATTTATGTATTATATTTAATGAACCTAGCATAATTTACATTTTTTTTTAACATTGGGCGCTGTTTTAAAAAATACCTGAAAATGCATTTTTCATAAACCTGTTTCATAACTCTATGTGGTGTGTTTTCTTAATCTGAAGCTCACTTGATGTATTTTTAAGTTTGCATCTCTGTGAGTACTTGAAGCCATAATGAATATTCATGAGAAAGAAGGCATTTTTGCACTGTGAAAGTTATGGATTAGTACTAAAATGTACATCGACACATGATATATTTAACAGAGCACGTAGAGAAAATAAACCATTTCCTATAAAACCTGTGGTGTTTTAGTTTTTATGAATTCAAATCTCAAAACAAACATAAAACCTCACACTGGCCAAAAACGTTTCCACTGTGAAAGCTGTGGATTAAAGTGTTCCCAAAATTTAAGTCTCAACAGAGATAAACCATTCAACACTCACACGTCTATGTCCACTGATACATGGTTTAATAATAATCTGGAAGCAAATCTGCTCTAGTTTTAAATGCCATCCAGAATAAAATGAAATCCTATTTTTCATTTTTCTTACTTCATTTGCATTGTACAAATGATTACAGTCAAAATAAACTGCAATAATTGTGTCCGATTTAAACACTAATTAATCACTCATTCTGCATTCATTTCTTTGTATTCAAAAGTCTAGTTGATGTCAAATCTCTTTAACAATATATTTTCATTACATATTTATATTTGATGAACATATAGCATAATGGTGCAGTTTTTTTTATAGTTAGGAGCTCAGTTTTAAGAAGATACTTGAAAATACATTTTTTATAAAGCTATTTCATAACTCTATGTGGTATGTTTTCTTAAACCAGTGATCACTTAATGTATTTTTTTCTTTTTCAGTTAGCATCTTTGAGAATACCTACACCCATGGTGAATATTCATGAGAAAGAAAGTATTTTTACACTGTGAAATTTATGGATTAGTGCTAAAATGTACATCGACACACAATATATATAACAGCACATGTAGAAGGAATAAACCATTTCGTATAAAACCTGTGGTGTTATAGTTTTTATGAATTCATATCTCAAAACAAACATAAAAACGCACACTGGCCAGAAATGTTTCTACTGTGAAAGCTGTGAATTAAATTATTCCCCAAATTTAGGTCTCAACAGACACATGTTAACAAAAACTCAAGATAAACCATTCTACTGTGATAACTGTGGATATGTTTCCCCAAAAATCATCTCTCAAACAACGCATGTTAACACAGACTTTAAAGAAACCTTTCCAATGTGAAATTTGTGGATTTAGATCTTCCCAAAAATCATCTCTCAAACGACACATGTTAACACACTCTGGAGAGAAGCCATTCCACTGCAACATCTGTGGATTTAAGTGTTCCCTAAATACATCACTAAAAAGGCACATCTTAACACACACAGGAGAGAAACCCTTCCACTGTGAAATCTGCGGATTTAAGAGTTCCCAACAATCATCTATGAAATCACACATGTTAATACACAGTGGAGAGAAACCCTTTCCCTGTGAAATCTGTGGATGTAAGTTTTCCCTTAATGCAAATCTCAAAAGGCACATTATGACTCACACTGGAGAAAAAACTTTCTACTGTGAAATTTGTGGATTTAAATCTTCCCGAAATTCATCTCTCAAACGGCACCTGTTAACACACAGAGGAAAGAAACCATTTCGCTGTGAAGTCTGTGGATTTAAATCTTCCCAAAGTTCTGATCTCAAAAAACATATGTTTACACACACAGGAGAGAAACCATTCCACTGTGAAATCTGTGGATGTAAGTTTTCCCAAAATTCACATCTCAAACATCACATGCCTACACACACAGGTGAGAAAACATTCTACTGTGAAACCTGTGAATGTAAGTTTTCCCGAAATTCATCTCTAAAAAGGCACATGATAAAACACATTGGAAAGAAACCATTCCACTGAAATATGTTGTGTCTCATGAAATGTTGATTGGAAAAAATGTAAGAAAAATTTAAATACATTTAATATTTTTTTGGTCTCAAGTAATGAATTCTTTTTTTGTGGGGTAATTATCATGGTTTTTAAAGAAATAAAATTTTTGCCATGCTGTTGTGAGATTTTGGCAATTAAATTTGCTTATACATGTGTGACTTTTCAGAACTATCAGAGCCAGGAATAGAGCTGACTGAGCTTTTATCCTGGCCATGTGTCTCTTACATGTATAAGAAACAAAATACCATCATGTTTGGCCAAATAATAATGCATATGATAATTCAACTAAAAAATAATCTGACATTAAGTCATTCATTTTCTTTATTCACCACAATGAAGTGGGAAAGAATGATTTTAATGTACGGGAAAACAGTATGCAAATATAAATTTTATGAAACATTAGAAAAAAGATTGAAATTGCTATACAATATTGATTTGTTATATTGTCTCTACCCAAAGCAAGGGACAAATTGTTCTTTTACATTGATTATTGTAATTATTTTTCTTTTGACAACTTTAAATAAAAAAACATTATAAAGAAGCCAGACAATTAGTAAAAAGTAGCTTCAATGTGACTTTTCATATGTGAGGCTCAAATTCATGTTGTAAAAATAAATGCCAAAATGAAGCCTGGTAGATGAAAATAAGATACAGGTATAAAATTTGGTTTTCAAAACATAAGAAAAGAGACTTAAGTGCAATGGTCTGAAAACCCACCATAATGAAATTTGCAAACAGGATTGGTTTTGAGTTATACATTTTGTGATGTTTAACCAATAGGGAAAGTAAGTTACAACGCCATAGTATCAAATTTCAGAAACGATTTGCAACTATTTATGAAGTCTTGCTTGTCAGATAAATAGAAGATCATTGACATTCACAAGGGAATGTTGACTGGTTCTGGGAGCTGGACTAAAAAAAAAATGAGTCAACGATGTAAATGAAGTAACAGAAGAAAAATAAATAAATGCAGAAAGAAAAATTCTCTAGATTTACAGAGATATACAATTATTCTTCTATAGTTCTTTATGAAGGTTTGTCCCACTATTTGAGGTAATTTCCTATGAGATCTGTGGTATTTTCTATGAATTCAAATTTCAAAACATGAAAAGTCACATTGGAGAGAAAGGTCTCTACTGTCAAATCTGTGGAGCAAGATTTTCATTTAAATCATCAGTCAGAAAAACATGTTAACATAGACCAGAGAGAAACGTTTCCACTGTGAAATCTATGTATGTCAGTTTTCCCTAAATTCACACACCAAACAACACATGCTAACACACTTAGAGGAGAAACATTTCCACTGTGAAATCTATGTATTTTAGTTTTCCCTAAATTCACACACCAAACAACACATGCTAACACTCTTAGAGGAGAAACTTTTTCACTGTGAAATCGGTGGAAGTAGTTTCTCCCAAGGTAATAATCCTGGTTTTAAAATTTTTCTCAAGGTACAAGATTTATCTCAACTCAGTTTGTAAAACTGAACTATTGTTTAAACCATGGACAATTTTTTCATCAAAGAATTCAAATGATTCATTCCTACTTTTAGGCGGTTCAATTTTCACACTAAAATACTCACTGAAAAGACAAAGTGGTCTATTTATACTTTAAAATTTATTTTGGTAAACAAGGATAATCAAAATCAATTTTGATGATGTCATTCAGTCTTAGTCCATTCAGCTAGTGACTACCTTGATCTTGGTGTTTCTAACACAAGATATAATCAATTTTGATGGTGTCATTCGGGCTTAGTCTGATAGTTCCTTTGCTGTTGAGATCTAATTTATTTCTTCTTCTACTGAAACCATCCACAACAGCTTAAAATCCAGATTCCATCATCCATGTGGTAGGGAAAGAAATAATGCTTGCTTCTACATGTTGAAAAATATTTGGATGTGAGTCCTTTATCGATATGTAGGCAAAGATACCTTCTTTGTCAACTCCTCAGTTTCACATTCTCTTTCAAGTTCAGCACCAGAGTGAATAATCCATCTTTAATAGATCATTGTATCTTTTCTCAAAGTCTTCATGACGACCTTTAAGATGGGAAATGCATGCAGCAAGGCATTCTGATGTAGGAGCAGTGGTGTTGAAATTTTGAAATGATGCCAGTTTTTTTTTCAAAAATTTCAATTTCCCCATAATGCCTTTTAGCTTCTGGGCAAAGGTGACTAAATCTGATCTTCTACCTTGCATCTCTAAGTTAAGCAGAGTCACTGTTTTAAAAATATCACTCAGGTAGAATATTTTTGATTTAAACTCAGGAAATCCTTTCCAAAATTTCCTTAGCTGTATCAGCTTGCTTCTTGATAATAATAAAGATTTTTATCATGAAACTTTGTTTTTATGAAGAGTTAAGCATTTTTTATATCATGATATGCTAATTTTTTAGTGAATTTGTGGAGGTACCTAAAAGAAATGAATTTAATTAAAAACTAGTAAAATTATATTTTTTGGTAGTGAGTCATTTGGGACTTGAACATGAGAAAGTTGATTAATGGCTCCCACAGATTCACTAGTCTTTCAAGGCTCAGGCCTTTTGACAACCATCTTACTTCTGTGTGAAGAAATAGGGCTTTAAAATTTTCATCTTCACAGAATTGCACAAAAAAAATCTATCATTCATTGAGTTTGATTTTTGCATGTATGACAGTGTTGAGTGTTTCTTGCATGTCTCCTCCTATATTCTTAATAACCAACAGCTGTCTGTAGATAATGCAATGGATATGAAAGATGTGAGGCGCAACTGATTTCATTCTAGATAAAAAGCCTTTCATCTTTCCTGTCATGGCAGCAGTTCCATCTGATGCAGCGTTGATCAAATTAGTCAATGGAATATTCTTATCATTAAAATACTGCAATTCTTCATTGAATATATCCTCTCCGTTAGTAGTTTCAGGCAAACTTTTAAGGGATAACATTTCTTCCTTTATATCATCTTCATAGATGAATCTGACATAGACCAGAAGGATAGCTTGGTTATTGTTGTGGTAGGATCCACCTAATCTGCATAGGTGACTACCAACTATATAAATAATGGTTGGTACCGGAAGACGAGAGGGGGAATCACGAGATCCAACTAGAGACTCTGATCGACTGCGACTAGTCAACACATTCTCCAGGAACGTCTTCCCAGAAATATACAGAAATACTATATGTACTTATTGTGTACACTTTCTTGTTATAATACATTCTTGTTCTAAGTACATTTTGTGTTGCATTATTATTCCATGCAATAGGCGAGATTCAACATTGAGTCAAGACTCAACAGTTATGAATTGTGCTCTCATCAACCTGGATAGAAAACTGTATTTTGCAGAATTTCCACCTTCTCAACAAAATTAGACATTTCATCCTGTCTTCTTGTAATAGTGTCATTTGAAAGTAGAATCTTACTTAGAGTAGATGCATCTTTTCCCAGAACCTAATTTGCACAACCTATCATAGCAAGCTTAACAAGCTTCTTGCCATAAACCTGAGCTGCTCCAACCTTGGCAATAATTTCAGGGACCAAATAACTTGGTTTCAGCATCTTTGCTTTTGCAGTATTCATCTTCCTTACAACGTTGGATAGTTTGACTGGCTGTCTTTTCTTTTTTATTTGCAAAATATTAACCCATCTTTTACTATCTTTGATTTTTTGGTGCTGCTTCAGCTTAACTTTCTTCATGGAATTATTTGTCTAGATGGCACCACATTCAAGACACATAGGTTTTGAATCCACAAATACAAAGCCAAACATGACAATCTTCTCTGTAATTCCTCAGTTTTGCCTTTTTAGCAAGTTGGTTCAGACATTCTTACGACTGTTCTGAAAAAATAATAAATACTTTATTTCTATAAATTAGAAATATCAAATTTATTATCAAAATATATTGTGTAGTGATCTATTAATATAGGAATAATTTTTTATATGAATAAAAAATTTATATATAGTATCTATAACATTATATATATATATAAAAAATATATATGATAAAAAATAAATATAGCACTGCATAATATCTATGTAATTTCGAAATTTTCAAATATAATGGACTTGTGAGTAATTAAACAAAAGATATATTTTACTTCAAAGTATGAATAATTTAGATACATTTTTGTGAAATGGCTACATTTTTTTATGGCTACGAATTCTCTGTGGACCACCAGAAATGCTATGTGGACCACCTGAACCACATTGAGAATCACTGGTCAAAACAAACCTGAAATCGTCTACTTTCTCAACTTTTGACAGTTGAATTAAGCGAATATTTTGTTGAAAATAAATCTAATTCTTTTTCTGAGCTAGTTTTTATTAGATGCATGTTGAAATCATGTCACAATACACATGTAAATGATATGTGTACGGAAACGGAATGTATTCTGGTAAAGCGATATTTTATATTTTTTTCTTTTTATATAATTGAGTGACAAGTGAGATAAATTATGTGGGCGATATACGTGTGTGTGTGTGGGGGGGATAATCACCAAGGAGAAAGATATCCCCATGCTTGAGAACAAGGTCTTATGGAGGTTGTTGATACAGTATGCTGGGCGGAAAAGTGATAGAAGATTGAACATTGACACAAAGTGTCCAGTTTTTATAACTGCTTCATATTTTCCCTTTACGACTTCTTTGTGTAACTGTCAAAACAATGTGGGGATAACCCACATGCCCAACGTAACAGTAATTAGAATTTATCTTGTCTCAAAGTTAAGTGCACAATGGAAACATTTTGCATGGTTGTTTTGTAAATTCTGTATTATTATTTTCCATGTCACTTAATAAATTCGATTATTAATATCAGAAATGTTTTCACTTTTCTACTTTCTTTTTGTTTCTGTTTTCCTTTGCTTCTTACTTTGTTCGTAAGAAACAGGCAAGTTTATCCACTAAAAGTACTGACATAAAAACACATTATTTGATTTCAGATTTAAGGGAACAAAATCTACATTGAACAGTGAAAAATTTTTTTAAAGAAAATATTTGTACTTTTCAGTGCGATTTTCAAATTCAACCGGTTGCTCTTCGTAACAAAAGTCTTAAGTTTTTTTATCAAAGGTATATCTGAATATTAAAAAAAATGGAATGTATTGGGATCGTTCACACTCTGACGACTTCCCCAATCTTACAATGAACTATTCCTGTTTCATATGTCAACGAATCACGTCCTTAGAACGTAAATCGACCAATCAGTTCGGTCGGTACATGTTCCCGCCAAAATACGAATTTTGGACAGGCAAGGAACGCGCTTCTTTTCAATTATTTTGCGCGAATCATCGTTCGACATGAAACATGCTTTTCCGTCGTTCTGTTAAACAAACTCGAACCAACTACATCACCAGCTACTTATAGAATTCATGGTACAGTGGATAAAGGCGTTGGTTAGATCCAGTGACAGACCCAAAGAGTGTGAGTTCAATACCCGGTTCAGGCAGTGGAGAACTTTCAGAGGGAAATTCCACATGGCTCGTGGAACTAGAACAGTCTACCCCAGTGATCGAAATAAAGGGTTCGGTTCGAAATTCCAACCACCTGAAGAAGGCCGGAGAGTACAACGGCCGAAACGTTGTGACAAATATGGCGACAAAGATGACAATAGTCCGACTAATGTAAATACTGTACATAATACCTCATCTCAGAAATATATCTTTCTTGGATCTTTCATAATATGCTTACATTTTTTTTCTTTTTGCTTGTTAAAAAACAGACCAAAAATATCATGTTTTTTTTATAATAATTTTTATATTTTTTGTAACTATTCTGATTTTTTAACTTTCGTATAATAAAAAATAATCAAACTTTTGGTAAATTTGCATATGAAACCCCGGAAAGCAATTGTAATGAAAATTTCTATTCTGGTGTAAATTTGCACGATTAAAAAATAACAATAAATGTTTGAGGACGGATACCGTTTATTGGAATTATCAACAATCTTAGTCCGGCCTTATTCGCGTCGCGGCCACAGCCTGGCCGCCATTACTATTATTGTTTACATACGTTTGTTGCGGACACCCCTGAGGGGGGGGCGATGGCCTGGGCGCCCCCGAGTCGTAGATGAAAGATGTCACAGGGAGCCCGCCACATTTTTACTTTGTGATCTGACCAGGCGAAACAATATGGACAACAGAACGAAGATGTGTATGAATTATGCAGGGGTTTATTACATGAAGGAGAATAGGATGTATATTGGCAATGCCGGCGGTTGGACGTTGCTGATGCGGACGCTCCGGTTGAGGGTTGATAAGTGGATGCTCCAGTCGGGTCGACGGTTGATGAAGTGCGGCTGCTCCGGTCGTATCGACGTTTGCAGGGTGATGACTGCGGTTGCTCCGGTCGTGTCGACGGGGTTGCAGGTTGTTGATGAGTGCGGTTGCTCCGGTCGGAGGTTGTTGATGAGTGCATTTGCTCCGGTCGTGTCCCCTACCCTCCCGCATCCAGAAAGTACGGCCCCGGTATTGTTGCAGTGGGATTTTATCTGGACTGGAACTAATGATTTTTTTAGTTAATACTTATTTAAATGTAGGGGGGTGCGGCTAACCTTGGAACTGCTGTAGTAGGGGTTTCATTTAGACCCTCATAGTTAATAATACTTTTTAAAAAATATTGGGGAAGAATGTCTAGCCTCCTAAGCATGCCCCACCTTCTTCAAGTACTGCCCTGGTATTATTGTAGCTGGACCCCACGGTTTTGTTATTTAAAATATAGGGAAGGGGTGTTCTTAGCCCCCAAGTTTCCACTCTAGAACGGCCCGAAGATCAATTTTCAATCGGCTTTTATTTCATAGTTTATATTTCCTACCTTGTCAAAATTACCCAATTTTCCTAAATTCGAAAAGTAACAAGTAATTTTTTATAAACAAATATTCACTATTCTGTGTACATTTATTAAACTCTCAAACCTGAAAGAAATAATGTATTTTAATAATAGGCATATCGGAGTTAGCTCTTCCTTAATTCCCAAATTGTCACTAGGCGTCATTCTCCATATACTATAAATACTGGGCGACTTCTTGCCTCGTTCTCTTTTTCATTTCAGCGACTACAATGTAAGCTCTCTTAGAAGATCCGCGTCTTCCCATTTTTGGGAGACGCCATGAACATTATACACACATACACGTACGTGCGAACATTCACCAAAATACGAACATTCAGCTAAGAACAGACACCTGTGGAATCTTCCACGTCTGCCAGTCACTCCCTTGCGGGAAATGTACTCTTCCTTGTTATAAATATCGTGACAATCAAACATACATACATGGAAATCGTATGACAAGCATTTATTGGCTAATCTACTCAAATCTAGCTCGCTGATTGGTCAGTTCCGACCAATCAGATTGCCTGCACGCGACCAATCTGTTTTCGCGCTCAATATGCTTTGAGTCAGTCACGTGATACATCAATCTTATATAAGCAAGACACGAGTGGTTCTCGCTCTCTTTCTTTCTCGCGTCTCATCTCTTGCTGCCAAAATGTAACCTTCAAGGAATCCCGTCTTGACTATGCTGTCAGACGTTAAAGAACATTGCAACATTCACGCAAGTACAACTCTTAACTCTTTTGATCCAATAGACAATTCCTAACACGCAACATACTCATTCTTCTAAACTACAGTTTAATAGTTACTTCAACCCTTATGAGCTCCGATGCAAATATTTCCAAATCTAAGAGACATAACACTGTCAAACCTTTAGCTTATGTACATGTACACTAAGGCCAATAAATTCAATTGTTATGGGGTTTTTTATCATTATTTTCTGTCTTGTATTAATTGTTGTTGAATTATTGTTTATTGAACACACCCTATTTTAAGCCTTCTGACCCATCAAACCTTCTGATACTTTCTAACATCTTTACACAATCCCCAACACACCAATGTTCACACACACACACCAATGTTATTGTCTATTGTAAAATTGTTTTGTTTACATATATTTGTTTATATATATATCGGTTTTGTTTGTCTTCTTCATCTTCAGTTGGACTTAATTCAAGTCCGACCATTTTATTTTATTATTCTACAGGAGTTACACACGTGTTTCTAATACAACACCACGCAAACACACACGGTCCTCTACAGGCACATCCAAAAATTCACCAAAAAAAGAAGATACATGCTGAAAAGGCTCAAAAAACATAATGAAAACAAAATGTTATCCTCAAAACCTTTGTGTTATTATGATGATGCAAGAAATTTCTATGTAAAAAAATATTTTTATCTCCATGGAAATTCTGGTCAGATATCATGTTTTCTTGGCTTCAAAGCGAGACCAGATATGAATCCTGGAAATTTGAGCGTCTGCGGTGAAAAACAAGTTGAATCGGAAATTCTTGCAAACATCAGATAATTGTTGGATTTTAATAAAACTTTCAGGACGTATTCAAAAACGAATGAAACTATTTTAGAAATGTTGGTTTTTAGAAAATCTTGGTAAAGATATTTTTTATATCTGTTAGCCACGACTTCATTTTATGAAATTTCGATAAACTCTTTTTTATAGCGCTTCAAAATGTCTATATTACGTTATAAGGAGTTGTTGCAGTGGGCCGAAAGGTATGAGTGCCAATCGACCGTACAACTAAGAAAGTGGACACAAAGGCAAGGATAGGTAACGGCAATAACCAATAAGTGACTATAATTAATTTCAGACCGTATTAATTACAGTCAAAAGTGTATTCGGTGTTTGTTGACTGTATTTAAATTAATTTCGGTACGAAATTAAGTCTTTTGTTTTGGTTTCGTGGCGAAAATTAAGTTTTTTGTGTTTTTTCTTTTGGTTTGAAAATAGGTCATTGCTATTTTAGCGCACGTGAGTCGTGACCGTTCTCTGCCGAAGGCGTATACGGGATTGTTTACAAAAAGTGGGAGTGGTGATCGGGCACACCGCGACAGAGTAATCCCTGGAAAATTTAACTCATAATGATTTTGATTTATGTATTAAAGACTTGTCACTACTGTCTGAAGAAAAACATTTTTTTACGATGACAAATTAATTTTTTATAAGAATTGTTATTATTCTTTTTTAGTTTTAATTAAGATTATTTATAAAATTTTAAATCTTTTCAAATTCTGTATAAATTTGTAGTATTATTTTTTTTCAGAAAGCAATCTAAAATAAAATAATTAAAAAGTGAATATAAAATAATAAAATTATAACTGATGAATTTTCCTTGTCTGTCATCATGTTTCATTTCCTTAAAACATGCTTGACTGAAAGGATGCTGCCAAATATACATTAATATATATATATATATATATATATATATATATGATAATCAATGTGCAAATAAAAAAAGAGAATGTTAAATACAAAATTGATGCATCTTCTGATGGAACGATTTTAATAATGTATATCTGAAAAAGTTCTAAATTGAATTTCACATTAAATGTGTTTTTGGTTTAAGTTGATTGAATTGTATTGCCTGAGTTTGTTTTTCTTATGGAAGCATTAGTGTATGGTGAAAACATTTGACCAAATTTGTCATTGGCAGAGATTTTCAAAATTATCAATTGCTGTGAATTCTTTAAGGAGCACTTTCTTTCAGTTCACAATATTTGCTCAAGCTTAGGTTTAGGTATGATATTCTATTTTATGGTTTATGATAGAACTTTTTTTTTTTTTTTAAATGATGAAAATGTTATAAATTCAAATGAATTCAATCCAAGTTGATGGGGTAGACTGTTCTTGTTCCATTTTTATGTATAATGTTAATAATTAAATTTTCTTTCCAAATGTTTTTATTATTTAAAAGTCGGATTCCTTTTAGAATGTAAATCATCATTCTCTTTTCAAAATTTTCATTTACCGAAAATAGGCTCCAAACGATCAACTGAAAATGGAATAAAACTATGACATTATTCAATTAAAGAAGCTTTTAATTATTTTTGTAAATAAGCTACATTAAGGACACTATTTTTTTAAAATTTCGATGAATAATGAATTTTTACAAGAATTTTCCATTTTTTTTAAATTTTAATTATAATAATTTATAATAATTGAAAAAAACGTTTAAAATTCTGCATTACTTTCTCTCTTTTAGGTGATATTCTAATTAAGTGGAAACTATATGTACGAATCAAAAATTGAAAACCTTAGTTTAGTATAAATCGTTTTGCTCGAAGATTTTTTAAAATAATTTGAAAATTATTTTAGTTTAAACATTCCCATTTTGCATTTATGGAACTCTATAAATGACATAATTATTAAAAGGTCACATGTACAAGTTGTCCTCCATTTACAGAGAAATTCGCTTGTCTGCAATTTGTTATTCATTGCCTGTTTACGTCTCAACATATGAAATCTGTGGACATAAGTTTTTCTCTAAATTCAGATCTCAAAAATCACATATATACACACACAGAGAAGAGAAATGTTTTCACTGCGAAATCTGGATCTGTGGATTTAAATTTTCCCAAAAGTAAGGTCTAAAAAAAAAACACATCGAAACACACACTGGTAAGAAACTTTTCAATTGTGAAATCTGTGGATGTAATTTTTCCAAAATTATCTCTAAAACAAAACATAATAAAGCACACTGGAGAAAAACTATTCCACTGAAATCTGTGGAGTATTTTTTTTATTTTAAATTCTCACTCCAAGAACACATGTTAATATACATTTGCATGTGATCTATCCATTGTGAAATTGAGAGTTGTTATTTCATTAAATTTTCATGTCAAATAACACATGTTAGTGTGAATGAGAGCTGAAAATGAAACATTCCAGAAGATACCCCAGCAAGTTACGAAAACTATCGGAATACTTAATAGATTATATTCTTAAGACTTTGGACAACATGTTAAGTTCAACTATAGATTTTGCTGTTCTGTAAAATTCATGCCCAATACTTATCTGGAATGACTCTATAAAATGGTGTGAGGCCATGGAAGGTGAAGTTGTCGGAGTTAGCTCCTCCTTAATTCCCTAATTGTTCACTAGGGGACACTCTCCCTACACTATACTGGGCAACATCTTGCCTCGTTCTCTTTTTCATTTCTTCATTTCAGCGAACACATCTACAATGTAAACACTCGCAGAAGATAGCGTCTTTCCATTTGTGGGAGACGCCGTGAACATTATACACACCTACACGTACGTACGAACATTCATCAAAATACAAACTCTTTACGTTCACACACAAACACAAATGTTGATGTCTTTGTTATTTGTAAATTTGTTGTTTAATACATATATTTGTTGACATATATACATCGGTCTTGTTTGTTTTCTTTACATCTTCGGTTGGACTCAGCTTCAGTCCGCCATGTTCTTGTAGTTGGACCTTCTTCTAACAGGAATAAACAGCAGGTGTTACTAATTCAACAACACTTAAGCCCCCACGGTCTACAAAGTAAACACCCAGAAAAATAAAGATACATATGAATTAAAGGAAAGTCAACATGTCTACACTATTAAAAATAGCAATGAACTATACACGTTGCTATTTGTTAGCAAAAGCTACACACATATGCCTGGATGAGATTTTACCACCCCACCCCGTTTATTGTCTGTAAGAACTTTAATCCAATTAGCTATTCCACACGATTTGTCTGTCATCTACCAAATGAATGTAAAAATCACATACTGAAACGCCTTGATGGACTGTGATGTGTACAACAGTCAGTGAGTTGTCGGTAACAACAACAACAATGAAAAACTTGTATACCATTTAAAAAGGCTTTATGCAGACTTCGACAAAGTTGGTGAATGTAGAACATTATACTACAGACATATTTAACTGGCTAGGGTGAGTGCCTCTTCTTAACAGACTCCTCTATTTATATAATAAATATTTCAAATAAAAGTCTCATTATGTTTTTTGTTTGTGTTGATAATATCTGCTGAAAATTGTAATTCTGAATTAATGTAAAAACATGATTAAATGAACAATTCAAAATGATTGATTTCAGGTAGATTTCTTTCTTTATAGGTGTGCAATTCACATTAAAAAAGTTATATACATATATTGTTTGTCTCATATTTTGTTCTCTTTATTCATCTTCTTATTATTGTTTATAATTTTGTCAATTTGCCTCGTTTAGAATTTTGTCAATTTTTCAAAAATTCATTCCATGAAAAAATCGGATGTTTACTCCCACTTCAGAAAGTTTTCTTTTGCGAGATTTCTGGTGTTACATTCGTTTGGAAATCTGAACTGTATAATATACAGCTGTGTAAATATAGTTGCGATGTGTTTCGTAATATTTTCTTTTAACGTCAACCTAAAATGACAAGAATTCATTCCTGCTATAAAACCTGTGGGGTTAGATAGTGGTGTCGAGGCTGGATAGTCGGTCGCCTGTGGCTGGGGTTTGCCGAGGTGACGAGTTTGGTGTCGATGACGGCTTATAGCTGGGAGGAATCGAGGTTGAGATGTTTTCAAGTCGAAGCTGGATAGCCGAGGTGGTTAGTCCAAAAATATAATCATAAAGTTAAAGTACATGACAAAACAAAAATCATAACAATTCAAACTAAAAATAAAAGCTAAAGCAAATTCTGGGAGCCACTGCCCAGACGTATCCAGTAATTCTAAATTACTATTTACAGCACGAGTAGCATGTCAGTCTGAATAATAAAGCATAGAATTTAATGATAATTCCTCTATCCGCCATTGATTCAAAACGTCTGCTTGATTTGGTGGTTCTTCTTCGAACCATTCTATTTTTAGAAAGTTTAAAGGATAAAAGTTTCAATTGAAATTTATAAGTTTATTTTTTAATAGACGTCTGGCTTCTTCTTTTTTTTTACTTATTTTTTAAATTCTTAATTTCTCTATGTCTTATCCTAAGTGATATAAAAATTAAGCGATATAAAAAAGAATTTATCCAAACTTCATAAAAATAATTTAAAAAAATGATTTTCTAAAAAAAAAAGAAACGTTCGAAAAATAATTTCCGCCATGTTCTAATAAATTTTGACAATTAAAATCCGACAAGTATCTGATTTTTTCAAGACTTTTTTTCAATTAAATATATGTTCCATAAAAAAAGATGCCTTTTTGGTGACTTTTTGGAAGTACCTAGATGAAATATATTCAGATTTGAGAGGTTAAGTCTACACTGAATAAAAATCATTACTTGCACTTTTCAGTGCAGTTTTAAAATTAAAATCTATTCTGTTGCTTGTAAGTAACTTTTCTATTTTAACAAGCAAAATGTAAGCTGTAAGCATTTTTTACCAAAATTCATTCTTATATTTACTAATTTTCTTTGAAACAAATCTCTTGGAAAATTATTGGATTTTAAAGAGATTTTTTAATTTTGTTCTTTTCACTTTTCGTCAATAAAATGACAAAATCAAATTGAATTTAATATACAAAGTTCTGGTATAGTGTGTACACCCTGATTATTTTTGAGCAAGGAACAATTGTTTCTTTTACACCGATTATTTGTTTTGTTCAGAAAATTCATGCGTTCTGTTTTCATATAATTAATCTTTTTTAATTGCATTTTCTTTAAGAATACAAAGTTATATTGATTACAAAATATTGTCGAGTTTGAGAAAGATATATCAAGAACCATCTTAATCAATGTATGTATTTCTTTGAAAAAAGTTTTAGATTCGCCCTGGAAAGGTAAGTACACGCGAACTATCATTCACTTCATAAAGGCCCCACGAAAACGCATTATCATTTTAAATAATTTAAATGTCTTCTTTAAAAGAAATTCGGTTACATTTCGTTTTTATTTGAAAGATAATAGCTTAAAGCTGATGCGAATTAAAAGAAAAATAATTTTCGTATATGAATAAAATAAAAATTTAATAAAGCAATATCGACGTCTTTTAGTAAAATTTTAGATTACCTGGATTTTATTTTTGTAAAAATAATTTTTTACTTAAAACTTAATGAAGTTTATTTATGATGGGTAGATTATGAGTTTATAGGTTACAAATAAAAACAAGTTACAGTAACCGAACTCTTATTTAAAACACACACACACACACAAAAAAAAAAACTAATTAAAAAATACAAAACAGAACACCATCAATAATCAAGACATTGGTATGTTTTAAAACAATTTAACTTTATAGCCAATAGTTTTTTAGAATATTTTTTGTTATTATATGATTTTATTTTTATGAAACTTGAACAATTTTATTTTAAAAATAAGAAATATATTTTTTTAAAGTTAAATGATACTTTTGAGTTTAATAAATTGCTTTTATTTTCATATCATTTTGATATAAAAATAAAATGTCTAAATTGCATCCAATATGTTTTTTTTATTATTATTTATTCTGGATTTAAGAGTTATTGAATTTTATTTTATATTACTGTTGCAGTAGGGAAAAGTAGTCAGAGTAATTCAGAATTCCTTTTTGAACATCCATAACAAAAATAATCTAACATTTGCTAAAATGAAAAAAAAAAATTTATTTTCTCAAAAAGCGTTCTTATGCGAAAATAGCATTTAAATTTTCGATTCATCATTATTTAATTACGTATAAGTAATTTTTTTAAAAATAAATATTAAGTGTAGATTTTTTTTCAAATATGAAAGAAAATTACATGTTTTATGAAATGATGCATGCACCAACTATTAGAAAAATAATTTAGAGTTTTATTGACTAATTTTTTGTGACAAATTTTCTGTGTGGTCACTCTTCATGTTACATAACTTTTGTCTGAAATAAAATTGTCAGGATTTTTTCTCTATTTAGCTGTAAAAAAAATTTAATGAATAATAAAATAAAAATTTTTTACAAGAATTGTAATTTTTAAAAGTTTTAATTAGAATAGTTTCTAAACTTTTAAAGTTCTATATTAATTTGTAATAGCCAAGTGTATCAAATATGTATTTATGAATCATAAATGGAAAAAGTCATCACAATTCAGTATTTAAAAAAAAGAATTTTATCTTTTTTTTTGATTATCAGCAAAATCTATCAATTCGTCCATATTGAAAAAATCTGTGAAGATAACAATTCTCTTTATTAAAAAAATCTTTCACAAATAAAATATACTTTTCTGAAATATTGAGAAAAATTAGCTGTTTTCAAGTTTAATTAATCTGAATTGACACAAATATTTTAGTTTAAAATATAGCAAAAGAGTCTATTTTTTAACATGGAGCACTTGTTTTTACTGACATGTTGAGTGATTTATTGATAGTCTGATGTTTAGGAAATTTAAGTGAGTGGGGACTGAACTGAAATAAATTACTTGATAGCTACAACATGAACACCTTATTTACATAATTTATTTTTCTTGTAACTGTCCAATACTATACTATATATATTCTCCAATTACTTTAGCTTAAAGGAGAAAGTCTTTCAGAGATATAATTGTTAATATTTCAGATATTTACCTGTAAACTACAATGAAAATTTTATTGATCATATAACTATGTAGAAGTCACTGTGAACATATGTTTGCCTGGAGCTAAAAAAGATGATCATCTATGCATCATGGAATGGTCATTTGTCATTCTAATCTTAAAATAGTTTAGAAGGAGGTTGAAATTTGGTGGAAGAGAAATTGAAAGATGATCTGTTATATATTTATCATATATTTTTAACATGGGGAGATTGTTTTTTCTGATGTAGAGTAATTTATTGACAGACTCATATTTAGGAAATGTAAGTGAGGGGAACTGAACTGAAAGGAATTACTTGATGAATTCAGCATAAATGTCTTATTTACATTTTTGGGTTTTTTTCTTTTAACTTACCAGTCCAGGGAATGCAAATAATGTATAGTCTTTCAGAGATATAATTGTTGTTGAAATGTTGAAAATTTTATTGTTCATGTAATATAGGCATAACTAAAGGGTGTTTCATTAAGATGGCTTATATATAAGGGTGTTTCATTAAGACAGATCAAAGTCAGCAATAAATAAATCAGTGTTACTGGTGAAAATTCATTTATTTTTCTATTGGATCATGTTATTTAAGTTATGGCAATTATGTATGAAAAATAATATCACCCATGTGTCTGCCAAATCTGAAAGAAAAAGAAAAAAAATCATTAGATGCTGAAACTTAATTCACATTTAAAATCGGTCCAAGTTATTGGAACACTCTTTATTAGAAATCATTGTGAACTTATATTATGTATAGCTAAGAAAAAGTGGTCAGACATGCATCATGAAGTGGTCATTTGTCATTCTAGTCTTAAAGTAGATTAGAAGAGGACTGAAATGTAATCAAAGAGAAATAAATATCATAAGCAAAATGAACATTTATAAGTGTTTTAACAGATAATCTCTTATATAGTTATTATAATAATCCAATGTACACAAAATCAAACATGATTAACAGTTACTTGTGCATTTTCATGCAGGCTTTTGGTACAATTTTATTGGACGATATGGGCATTTATACCTACTTGGCTAGCCCGTGATCTTAGGATAAGTGGCGCTGGTGAATACGAACTATGGACTCATCACTATGTATAAACAGATGTACATGTTTTAAGTGATAGTCAAATGACTTAAGCCAAGCAACAAGCCATTGTTCATCACTGTTTCCCCCTTTTCAGAGCATTTAACAATGTTTGATTTAACCGCCATGGTGATGGCTTTCCATTTCTTTGAAGAACCTCCATCGTAAGTGGCTACACTCTTCTTGGAAGCCATACTGAACAAGAATAATTTTCCACACACAGAATACAAACAAATGCACAACAATCCAATATGGCATACAACCATGAACAGACCCACATCACCTTGCTCACTCTAGTGCTACATGGTGATAGATTTTTCTGTCACACAATGTTATTCTTCTGTCAAACCCTGTGCGTTGGATGTAGAAGGCAGATGGCATAATTCAAAACAAGATTATGTCATAACCACAAATTGTTATATTAGGTCGGTGCAAAAATAATGTCGTTTTCTCACATGAAGTTGAACGTCAAAAAACGACATTATTTTTGCACCAACCTAATAGCTTCAGACAGTTCATAACCCAGGTATGTACAGTATAAGCTATTAGGTTGGTGCAAAAATAATGTCGTTTTTTGACGTTCAAATTCATGTGAGAAAACGACATTATTTTTGCACCAACCTAATATTTAAAAGTTGATCTGTTATACATTTATAATAATAATTTGTTGTACACATGATCAACACACTCTGCACACAATCTTCAGGATTGAGATCAAGCATGGGCAATCTTTTTGAAAAGCAGGCCCCATGAGACATGGCTCATCCTCAGGTGGGTTGCAGTAACAAAAGTTAAAGTACGTTAAATTAGGTATAACAAACCAGCCTAGTTTAAGGTGTGAAAATGGGTAGATATAATGAAATTCCCTTCAATTTTAACTTGCAATATCTTGGTGGGTTATTTTGATAAAATTTAAATGTAAACAAAATTGAATCTTTTCTCTTTATATATTAGGTTGGTGCAAAAATAATGTCGTTTTTTGATGTTCAAATTCATGTGAGAAAACGACATTATTTTTGCACCAACCTAATAGATACAATTCTTTCTTTTGTGTTATAGTTTTTTTTTTTTTTTTGCAGGCCACTTCAAGTTAGGTTACTATTTTCAGTGATAGCTGCTTTATGTTTTTACATGAAAAAAAGTTGGTGTTTTCCAAATTTCGTGTGTATAAAATTGTGTCTCTGCACATATAAAAATAGTCAGTGTGGTGTACTTAAAATAGTGTTTTAAGTTGTCTTTCACAAAAAAAAATACAAGTTGAAAACTTTAGTGAATGAAATACCAAAGAAATTCAATTTTAAAAATCTCGAAAGTGACACCTTTTTGTAGATAAATATCTCATCTTTAATAATCTGTTGGTGTCATACTATTATGCTCGTGTCTCAAGGAGCCCCCCAAATAAAAGTGGGCATACTCCATTTGTCAAGATTTACAACTCCAGACACAGTGACAAAGTAAACATGCGTCACCAAACACAACTGCCGGCGTGACACATGGGCACTGCTGAGTGACAAAATAAGTGAACGAAAACGTCAACAAACTACTTGCTTCACTATGGATATATTGCAGTTCTTAGGTGAGTTTAAATTCTTTTTATATTTTCTTTGTTTATTTGAAAGTTATATGAAGTACTTTATTGTTTAAAATAACAAATTGGAGAATATATTTTTTTAGTTGAATTTTTGTGAGTTAATAAAAAAAATGAAAATGTACAATTTGAAAAATGTGTATCAATTTCTTGTTTATTTAATAATTTTTAGGACCTATAGGTTCTAGCAGGTATTATTAACTTGAATGTTTACTTTAATTATTTCTATAATTAGACTTGGTACATTTTATAAAGAAAATAAACTGGAGAATATATATATTTTTAGTTGAAATTTTGTGCGTCAGTAAAAACTTAAAATATACACAATTTTAAAATACATTAGTTTAGGTATGTCCAATTTTGACCTTTTTAGCGTTTTTTTTTAGTTGTTTTTTTGTCAGTTGAAAGACACATTAATTTCGAAATTCTTGTAAAAATTAACTACTTGTTGGATTTTAATGAAAACTTCAGAACTTATTCAGAAATGAATGAACTTATTTTAGAAATGTTTGTCTCTTTGAAAGTCATGGTATAAATATTTTTTTTTTATATCTGTTACCCCCCTCGAACTTAATTTTATGAAAACACAAAAAAAAATTTATTTGCAACCTCAATTTTTTTTTTAATTAAATGCACAAAACTCTGAAAAATCTAAATCATGGATTTTTTTGTTAAAAAAATGTCCGAAATTGTCCAAACTTTTACCTCAATTGTAAAAATACAAAACCCAATAAAACTAAGACAATATTTAATTAAGAAAGTTTTTAATGGCTTTTCTGAATAATATATACGAAGGTAATTATTATCTGAAAGAAAAAAAATTTTTTGATGAACAATAAATTTTTACATTAATTTTCTTTTTTTTTTCAATTTTAAATACACAATATGACAAAAGGTTGTTATATATTTATACATTAAGTTCTTTCTGCAACCTTATGGAAATGATATATTATGTTCTCTACTTTTTAAAGATCATAAATTTGAAAGCTTATTAAAATCTGACAACCATAATTATTTTAAAAATAATTTTTAATATTCCAAAATTGTATTTAAAATCGTCTACAACGAAAGTACGGATGCACATTGTTGAAATAATGTCACATGAGTAGTTTCCTTTGATAGAAGCAAGTTTTTTTTTTACTTCAGAAATGGCTTTGTAACAAGAAAACAACGCTTGTCAAGTTTTCTGAATATCGTCGTATTATTTTCAATTTTTTTCTTTTTCTATTCAAATATAATCGAATAGTGGGATAAAAGAAAATTAAAATATCGACTATTTACAATTACAAAAAAAAAAAACGCCCTTGGAAGTCCACCCAAATTTTCAAGTTTGAAATCGAATGCATAAATTCATTGTACATTACTTTGGAATTATTATCCACACGACAAATTATCAATTAAAACGATTTTTGGAGTTTAAATTTTCTGGAGTTAGCTCGCTACTACTCAAACTAAAAAATACTTGTCGAGTCAAAACAAAACCAACATAGCTGCTATTAGCATGTTAATTTTATTAATAAATAAAATAAAACTCATATTACTGCCATATAATTATTAATAAATAGAAAAAAATCTGCCTTAATAAAAAAGAAATAAAATCTCATTTCATTAAGTTAACCCGTTTCAATTAATGGTGTTTCATGTAATTTTTATATTCTCAGAAAAATATTTCATGACTGAAATAATAAACCTCAATTTAAAAAAATGTATTTTTTTTACTGTTTTATTTTTACTTGTAAAATTTGATTTTCTTTCATAATTTAAATGTTATTTTCAGTGCAGAATTCTTCCTCAAACGTAAGGTAAATAAAAAAAAAAAAAATTTGAAAGTGAATTTTTAAAAAAAAAAATCTACTAACCAGATTCACTTAAAATTAGAACGAATTATATCACTTTGGCGGTACCGTACAATAAATTTCAGTACCGTAAGTTGTGAATATATTGACGTACATCAATCAACGCCTGTCAAAATAGACTACACTGGTGGGAAATATCTCTCTTAAAAAATTTTCTGCTAAAAATGTAAGTAATGTTTCTTTCAAATTACATTAAGTATACTTTAATCATTCTAAATTTCCTAAGATAACAAAAGAAAAAGGTGTAATTTATTTTTCATGATTTTTTAACTAACAAACTATGATCTTTCCGACAGAAATGTCGATAAGTTCGATTTTACGAAATTTCGATAAGTTCGATTTTACGAAATTTTTTGACTCGAAAAAAAACAAGATTTTTAATAAAATTTTTAACATTTATAGGAAGGATTAAAAAATCTGAAAAAATATTCAGAAAATACTTTGGTCTTTCCTCTTTAATAACAACATAAATATTTAAACCTTAAAAATTGTTTTATCAATTTGGGGACCTTTTGTCGTCAAGGTATACCACTTTTTAGCGAAATATTGGACATACCTACATTTGTTTGTTTTTTTAGGTAAGGTATTGTTCACTTTTATCATCAAAAAATATTTTACCTTTTTACTGTTACGCTCACGTGCGATAAGATAGACAATATGTTTCGCACACGTGGTGGTAACAAAAAAATATAAAAACTTGAAATGTGATTATTGGTAATGAGACAATTTATTTACATTAACAACATAAAAATTAACAGTTAACAAACATGAATACAAAAGCTAACATAATGGATTTTAGGAAACTACTATCTTTTGCCTAAGGCAGGAACCGAGAAGGTCAAATACGGGGTCAGGTAAGGAGTTCACGAGGAAGAAGGAAGGTAGTTACTTTTTTTGGAATGGACAACCGCTAAGTTTTAAACAGACCACTCTATTTTTACAAGAATTCAAAGACAATAATAAAATAACATTCTTTGGTCAATGAAAAGTTCAAAATATCTATTTACCACTGGTCCCAGGAGGGTTTCATGCAGACGTTCCGTGGCTGGAGAAAATGTAGAAGGATTCTTACGGTTGGACTTTGTATCCGTGAATCGACCGGAGTTAGCTTGGCGACAGCAACTTACAAAATGTCTGGGTGCCTTTGAAAAACCTATTTATAGGGGACCGAAACAACTAGGTAGAATTTTCTGGGACCTTCTAAAGCGTTCTCGATTTTTCTAGAATGTTCCAAATGCTATTTACTGGGATCGAAGCTATTTAGTGAATTAAAACTTTTTGGATTTTATTACTGGGACAATCTAGAGTGGCCTGTTATACATTTAAACTATTTTAATGACTTTAAATAATACTTTTTATAGAAATGCTCCCTCGTAACACTACCAAATTTATTATTTTTACTTTAAAATTTACTTTTCAGCACTTTTTTAACAACAGTAACTTTTTAACACCTTAACAATGATGAAAAGTTAACATTAAAAAAATCAAGTGAAATTGAGAACCCTACCCAGTTTTTTTATTAAAATTTAAATGTATTAGCATAAATTTCACCTTTATTACTTATGCTATATTGTGATTTAACCTTTTCTTTTCATTACTTTCACTGTAAAGGCAGATACAGAATAAACGGAAATTTCTGTTACTGAATGTCATCCCTTGAGCAATCTAACAGTAAATGTTATTTCACAAAATCTGTCATTATTCTTGAGAAATATTCTTAAAATCTTTTTCCTGTTTCTTTTGTGATACAAGAATTGTACATTTTTTATTTACAGATTCTTTAGCTGCTAAAGAATCAGCTACAGAAAGGCTGATTCAGACCACTGCTGATGTTCTTGGACCCCGTGGAGATGATAAAATTGGTTGCAGAACTGAATGGCTTGCATTCTACAGTAGCGAAGAACACCAGTCTGAAATCACAAGTTACCATGCAAATAGGTTTAATTCTTTATTTGAAAATATTATGGCAATATTTCACCACAGACAGCACATAAAATTATTTTTATCTGAGTGTGTAACATCTTGTAATTTGAAATTACAGTGTGTTCTGGCTGATGTTTCTGATGAAAGATTGCATTCCCTTCTTGCTGTAGTTGGACTGTTGAACATTAATCTGACAAAGCCCTTCTGGAATCTTGTCAATAACACTATCCAGTACATCAAATTCCACCGATATATCAAGCAAATAGCTCTGAATTTGGAATGCTGGATCAACAATCCACAGTTATTAGACTCTGACTGTAGAGGTTCATTTGGTGGCAAATTCTTCGAGGAAGGTAATGCATCTCCCTCTGTTGGTTTCAAGGATCCTGAACTTGTCTTGGAATGTTTGCACAAGGTACTCAGCAAGTTCCTCATTGTTACTAAACATCAGTTGCATGACTTTTTGGAAGGAGGAGTTTTTGGAACAGATGTGGATCAAGAGACAAGAGTTGCCTTGAAGAGTTGACCACTAACAAATCTACACAATATGGATTATGTGACAAAATGCAGTAAAAACATTGTGAATATAGAAACCAAGATGAATATGCTGGTTTGAATAGAGTGATATACAATATGGATTATGTGATAAAATGCAGTAAAAACATTGTGAATATAGAAACCAAGACGAACATGCTGGTTTGAATAGAGTGATATACAATATGGATTATGTGATAAAATGCAGTAAAAACCTTGTGAATATAGAAACCAAGATGAACATGCTGGTTTGAATAGAGTGACATACAATATGGATTATGTGATAAAATGCAGTAAAAACATTGTGAATATAGAAACCAAGATGAACATGCTGGTTCGAATAGAGTGATATACAATATGGATTATGTGATAAAATGCAGTAAAAACATTGTTAATATAGAAACCAAGATGAACATGCTGGTTTGAATAGAGTGATATACAATATGGATTATGTCATAAAATGTTGCAAAAGGAACAGAAGGCAATGTGTGGAACATAAATTTGTTGTTTTTCTGATAGAAGTTACAATTTTCTTGGCCTAAAGGGTAACCTAACTTCTGTCAGCAATATACTATAATAAATCCCAGATTTCACAGGAGCAGATCAGCATAATGTTCAACTATTGCTATCATAGTTGCAATATTAACAAAAACATTAGACTGATTTTATTTTACTGTAAATTGCCATGATATTTTCATGCAGATATTAGGTTTTCATACCAATGAATGGGAATTACCAATTAAATGATAATGAAAGACTTCTATCTGAACAAATTTGCATTTAATTCATACCAATATTTCACCACTTCCTGTCAGCCAGTCATTGGTATGGAACACTTGTTTTCATCCCACATTCCAAGTCTGATATGCTGATCTCACATTGTCTGCTGTGTGTGAGAAGCTGCCCAAATTATCTCTGGGGCTGATGTCCATCACTCCAATATTGTTCTCTTGCCTTCTATAGTAGATGCAGGTGTGAAGTTACATCCTTCTGCTCCACACTCAGTGTCTGTGAGTAATCCTAAATCAACCCCTGCACTTAACTTCATTTGATGGTCAAGTGTGAAATTTGAGTGTAGCATGTATCTCACATAAAACTATAGATGGTTTTGAATACAAAGTTATTTTCTTAGTCTAGAACTCAGCTTGCTGATCTTGTTTTTCTGTTCCATTATCCATTCCAACAACCACACCTACCTGTTTACTGACACATGATTGAATTATAATCTGGTGGGAAATCTGCTCTGGTTGTACATGCCAGAAAGGATACAATATGTCCAATTCTCATTCTACTTGTGGTTTCAGTTAAAATAAACTGTATAATGTATCAAATTGAAATAACAGTTTATCAGTGTTTCTACATTCATTTTTTTATGTTCAAAAGTCAAGTGGATCACAAATCTCTTCAAATTAACATATGACATATTTCTGTTTGATCAATATAAAGGGCATTCCAATAACTTGGACTGATTTTTAAAAGTGAATTAAGTTTAAGTGACTAATGATTTTTTTCTTTTTCTTTCAGATTTGGCAGACATTTCGGCGACATTATTTTCACGCATGATTGCCATGACTTAAATAACATGATCCAATAGAGAAATAAATAAATTTTCAATAATAACACTGATTTATTTACTACTAACTGTGATCCGTCTTAATGAAACACCCTTTATTATATATATATAATATAATATTCAGAGTAGATTTACGAATATAATTGCATTTTTTATACATCTATTTCATAACCATATATAGTATTTTTTTCTTACACCTGTGCTCATGTATTCTATGTTTTCTTTTTCAGTTTGTATCTTTGAGATTACTTAGAACCATGATGGATATTCATCAGAAAAAAAGCATTCTTATACTATGAAATTTGCAGATTAGTAGTAAACTATAAGTCCACACAAGCGGGTCATAACAGAACAGGCATAAGCGATAAACAATTTCCTATGACATCTGTGCTGCTGTATTTTCCATGAATTCAAATCTCAAAACAAACATGAAGACTCACCATGATGAGAAATTTTTCCTCTGTGAAATTTGTGGAGTAAGTTTTTCCTTTAATTCAGCTCTCAAAACACACATGTTAATGCACACTGGAGAGAAGCCATTCGACTGTGAAATTTGTGGATTTAAGTGTTCACAAAATTCAAATCTCAAACAACACATGTTGACACACACTGGAGAGAAACGTTTCCACTGTGAAATTTGTGGATTTAAATTTTCCCAACGTTCAAATCTCAAAAAACACATGTTAACACATTCTACAAAGAAACCATTCCACTGTGGATTCAGCTTTTCTAAAAATTCACATCTCGAACAACACATGGATACACACACTGCAGAGAAACCTTTTTCTTGTGAAAAGTATGAAAAGCTTTCTCAGAATTCACTTTCCAAACAACACATGTTAACAGACACTAAAAAGAAATCAATCCACTGTGAAATCTGTGGATTTAAGTGTTCCCGAAAGTCCTATCTCAAAACCCACATGTTAACACACACTGGAGAGAAACGTTTCCAGTGTGAAACCTGTGGATCCAACTTTTCTCTAAAAGCACATCTCAAACGACACCTGTTAATACACACTGGAGAAAAAAATTTCCATTGTAACATTTGTGGATTCAAATTTTCTCTAAATGCACATCTGAAACGACATATGTTAATACATACTGGAGAGAAACCATTTCACTGTGAAATCTGTGGATATAAGTGTTCACAAAATTCAATTCTCAAACAACACATGTATACACACACTGGAGAGAAACCTTTTCACTGTGAAATCTGTGGATTTAAATTTTCCCAAAGTTCATCTCTCAAACAGCATATATTGACACACACTGGAGAAAAACCATACCACTGTGAAATCTGTGGATTTAAGTGTTCACAAAATTCAGGTCTCAAACAACACATGTTGACACACACTGGTGAGAAATGTTTCCACTGTGAAATATGTGGGTTTAAGTGTTCCCACAGTTCATCTCTGAAAAGACACATGCTAACACACAATAGTGAGAAACCATTCCACTGTGAAGTCTGTGGGGAAAAGTTTTCTGTTAAGTTCTTATTCCGAGAACACATGTTAACACATACTGGTGAGTGACTTCACCTTTGTGAAATTTTTAGAGTTATGTTTTCACTAAATTCCCATCTCATTTAACACATTTTAGCACAAATTATGGCTAAAAATGGTGCAGCATCTATCAGAAGACACTCCAGCTGGTTGCAAAAAATGTCTGAATACTTAAATGATTATTTTGTTAAAAATTTTGACATGTTAATTCCTGTAGAGTTTGGTAGTGGTAAACAATAATACTCGACTGTAATATAAGTTGAATCTTACTGAGCAATTGTAGAATTTGGTAATAGCAACAGACAGTACTCAACAGCAATAGAAGTTGAGTCTTACTGAGCAAGTGTAGAATTTGGTAATAGCAACAGACAGTACTCAACAGTAATAGAAGTTGAGTCTTACTGAACAAGTGTAGAATTTGGTAATAGCAACAGACAGTATTTGACTGTAATGGAAGTTGAGCCAACTAACCCATACCTCTGGTCAAGTTGGTAGGTGGTTTATATGGCAGCCTGGGAAATTCCATTCTGATACCCAGGCATGCCTATTCTGGGAGTCCTGATTGCTGATTTCGGTGTGGATACTGTGCTAAATAAATAGCCATCAGTACCAGTACACTGTGAATCTCTGGGACATATACTCAGTTACAACCCACTTTATTTTAGTCTGCCAACTGGATGCTAGTTGGGAACCTCCATGCCAGGGGGAGCCTCATATTTCTAAATCATCAATTCTCTGTATAGATTTTGCTGTTCTCTAAAATATATACCCAATACTTATATTGAAGCCATAGAAGGTGAAATAAACACTTGGGAAATGAATGATACATATAAAGTGACTGAAAGGCAACACTCTTTTTGTAGACCGATGTGTTTACAGTATGAAGAATGCATGGCTTGGTTGTAAAATCATGCTGAGTACTTAAAGGTTTATGATGTGAAAAATTTGGCTGACATGCTCAGTCCCACTATAGATTTTGGAGTTCTGTAATATATGTACTGAATTCTTAGATCAAAATAGATCTTGACTTCAATTTGTTCACATATATATTATTTTATGACAAAATTATCTCTCTTATCAAAACTGACTATGCATCATGTGATAACAGCTAAACAAGTCCTCTATTTTTTAAAAGGCACAGAAATTATTTTCTAGTATTTAATAAATCTAATATGCCCGTAAATTATTAGGCATTAGCAGTGCCATTTGAGGAAATTTGAGTGATTGGCACAGTATCACGGTGGATGGTTTTAACTAATCATTAAATATTTCTAAAAGAACCTACAGTAGTATTGTCAATATACAATATGGAAAATATAGCCTCAGCAGCTGCAATACAGAGAGGAAAATTGCTTATTTAATTATTAATTACCTTGATTAATTTAAATGATTTATTCAAATGAAAATGGGCATGCCACTATCTGTTATGTCAGTCAAGGTAGTGTAGCCCGATCTAAAAATACATCTACCTCGAACATCCAACAGGCCACTTCCTTTTCAGAACACTATAAACACTGTACTGTATCCCTTTTGCATATGAACACTATTCCTACTTTGTGAACCTTTTACTTTATTACTGTCTTATATTGACTTTGCTTTTGACTTGCATTATATACATGTATTGTTTGACTTGTACTATTTTTGTCCTCTTCTTCATTCTTCAGGTTATTTGTCAGTTTTCCCAAAATCCATCCTACAAAAAATGTTTACTTCCACTTCATAAAGTTTTCTTTTGTGAGATTTCTGGTATTATATTTGCTTCAAATTCTACACTGTATGGACATACAGTCAGGTGAATATAGTCCGTTTTGATATGTTCTTTAATATTTTCTTTTATTGTAAATCTTAAATGGCATGTAGTAATCCCTGCTGTAAAATCTGCCGACTTAGATTTTCTCAGCGTCCAAACATGAATGATATGTATGTGGGAGTAATCTTCCTCTTTTGAAACCTATTGGTCAAATGTTTTTAAAAAAATCCACTCCATTGGACTCTCTTTGTCAGTCTTATATTTGAGGACAAAGACAGGGAATGAAGAGGTCTAGCAGTTTGACAAACAAAAAGTGATGTCATCTTATGCTTTTCCCAAAAAGAATACTATGAAGGAAACGCAGCATCAGGTGCAATTTCTGTTTTTTTTTTAAGGTACCTTAATAAAATATTCAGTGATTTTTCTTTATATGCCTAAAACAATTTTGCGAACAACCACTACATTACAATGAACTCATTAGAAATTGAAATGACCCAAGGGGATACAGACACAAAAACAGTATTTCCACAAAGTCATATAAGAACTACCTCCACTTATTTGTTGAAAAAACAACATGCCATAATGAAAAAAGGCCCTAACTTAATAAAACAAAGTTATACCATCAAAATACTTTTTTGAGACCAAATTATTCCATTTTATTAAATTTTTTTAATCCTTTCTCACACATTCTAAATTTTGGGTAAAAATCTTACTTTACCTTGTGTATATGAGGCTCAAATTAATGTTGTAAAATATTAAATGCTAAAATGAAGCCTGATAAATTATAAAATATGATACATGCATAAAACTTCAATATCTGTCTATATTTCTGAGATGAGGTATTATGTACATTATTTACATTATTCGGACTATTGTCCTCATCTTTGTCACCATATTTATTACAATGTTTCGGCCTTTGTACGCTCCGGCCTTCTTCAGGTGGTTGGAATATCAAACTGAACCCTTAATTTCGCTCACTGGGGTAGATTCTTCTAGTTCCACGAGCCATGTTTTTAATGGATGTCAATTATCTCCTGTTAATTTTCCCTCTGAAAGTTCTCCACTGCCTTAACCAGGTATTGAACTCACACTCTTTGGGTCCTGTCACTGGATCTAACCAATGCCTTTATCCACTTTGCCATGTGTCCTTGAGGATATCTGTGTATGAATTTCTGGGTATTATAAACCTAATGTCTTCAGCAACCATTTTTACCAGTGCTCATATTGCAATTTCTTTTGCTGTTATCATTGCATGTTTTTACCAGAACTCATATTGCAACTTTGTTGTTATTATCGCTTTTCTCTGGCACTCCTTATTACTGGTTCCCATATTGTATTCATTTCTATGCTTGGTCGGCTCAGGAGATTTTTGTGGCCTAGCATATGTGCTGATTCCTTAAGTTTATGAATTTTTCAATGGTGTTCCTTGTCTATGATCTCAACCTGATCCCACAGAGGGTGGTGATCTCCCTTCCCTCTCCATATGTGGTCAGCCACACCTGATTTTTTTAGTTCCCCTCATCTTACAGCTTTCTGGTGTTCATGAATCCTCACCATAAGGGGGCGGCCTGTCTATCCTTTATATTTCTTTCCACAGCTGCACGGGATAGTGTACACACAGTCTTTAGTCATGTTCTCCTCTATGGGGCTGCTGCCATGTACCCAGGGTATTTGTTACATTGTAGGGTACTACTTATACTAACCAATTCTTTATCTAATGTCTCTGGGTTGCCACTTATGACTTTTGCTTGGTGTTGTAAGCAGCAGACGATCCCTTTCTTTACGCTGTATGGATGGTGGGAGTTGAAATTGAGGTACTGTCCGGTGAATGTCGGCTTATGGTATACAGATGTCTTGAACCCATGCTCTGTTCGAGATATTAGAACATCCAGGAATGGGAGTGTGTTGTTACTCTCTTTCTCCATTGTGAACTGTATCGAAGGTCTTATTGAGTTCACATGGTCCAGTAGAACCTGAACATCTTCCTGGTGTGGCCAGTATATGAAGGTGTCATCTACATGCCTTAATCATATAGTTGGCTTTAGATATAGATTCTAATGCCATTTCCTCAAAGTATTCCATGTATATATTCGCCATTGCTGGTGATAATAACAAGCCCATTGCTATGCCCTCATCCTGTCGATATATGTGTGATCCCATTCTGAAATGTTTGTGTACAGAAAGTCACGTGGAACTAGAACAGTCTATCTCAGTGAGTGAAATAAAGGGTTCAGTTTGACATTTCAACCACCTGAAGAAGGCCGAAGCGTACAACGGCCAAAACCTTGTGATAAATATGGCAACAAAGATGAGGACAATAGTCCGAATAATGTAAATAATGCATAAAACTTTGTTTTCAAAATGTAAAAGAGGCTCAAGTCTGATGGTATAAAAACCCGGTTTTTAAACAGTGATGTTCTAAAGTGAAATATTTTGTGATTTTCAACCAATAGACAAAGTAAGTTACGACCACATAATAACAAATTTCTGGGCTGATTTGTAACTGAGAAATCTGGCTTGTCAGGTCAGCAGAAGGCTCTCAGCATTCACAAGTAACAAGTTGACTGCTTCTTGGAGCTGAACTAAGACAGAGTCGATGATGAATTAACAGATAAAATCTACACTGAATAGTTGATATTTATTTAAAAAGACTTGTATTTTCAGTGCTATTTTGGAATTTATCCTGTTGCTATTCGCATTGAGTCTTTTTTTATTAAATGTATATTTGAATATTGAAAAAAAATGGAATGCTTAATGGCATTTTCGACTGTGAACATATTTTTTAAGAATTGAAGTTTCTAATTCTTACAAAAGGTTGGATTATTTTATATGTGTTATATACGAATAAAGTGTTGCTGCCAACACTTGAGTTTGAACACAGATCACCAGTGAGCAAACACAAGCAATCCCATTATTTAATTAAGTGGATCATGTGACCATAGTGGAACGTATATAAAGGACGTCGCATGATTGATTGCATTTCTATTCTATCCTCGATTACTATTCAGATCACTATTTCTAGTTTATCCTCTATTACTATTCAGATCTTCACTTCTGCCCTCTATTACTATGTGAGCCACTATTCTCCATTCACTATACTATTTCTCTATTCGAATCACTATACAGATTGCTATTCGAGTGAGTATTATCGAGCCAGTAATATTAGTGCAAGTGGTATTTGAAGGCGTCTGACACCAGTATTGTTCAACGGCATACTATAGTTATATCTGCGATTGCAAAGTCTTTACTACAACTAGCATTACAAAAGTGACAACGAGTTTTTCATTGGCATCACAAAAGTAGCAACAAATATTCGTTGACATGACAAAACTTTGTTAATTCCATTCTATTTTTTAGCACTCCAGCTTCATTAATTTCAGAATCATAAAATTTCAAAAAAGAGACTCATTGGGTGCAGATAAATATTTTTTGACATCGAGGAGGTAAGAAAATAATAATAAAATAAAAGAAAGAAATTAAATTCAAAAATATAATTTAATTAGTTTTTGACTAATATCCATTCTATACTTTAAATGTCGTATAAAAATAAAATTCTATTATATTTCTTATAAGCAAATCACATAAAAATTACATTCTTAATTCTTTGGTTATATATTTATGTCAAAGATAAATTATTTCTACGCATAAACAAAACAATTTCTAGATTTATAGCCCATTTGATCTTTCATATTTCTTACAATTTTATGCGTACTTCGAGATAACAGTAAAAAAATAAACGTGCTTTGTGGGTGACAGTTAAAGACTCATTATTGACTTGTGACATTGATGAAAACTCGTCGGTTATTATACTGAAATACACATTATTTTTGCTTTATTTTTTTAACGCGCAAAACATAATTTAACAAATTCTGTTAATTCTTAAATTTACTAATTTGCATTGGAACAAATCTCTTGGAGAAATATTGGATTTTTAAGAGGTTTTTAATTTTGTTGTTTTCACATTTCATCAATAACAAAATTTTATAAAACTTTAAATTGAATTTGCAATACAATATTCTGGTATATCTTCCAAAAATAAAACATTTCTCTTAAACTGTGAGGAATATTAGCTGATTTAAAGTATAAATAATCTGATTCATACATTTCCCATTGGTATTAGTGAATGTAATAGATTCGACTGGAATTCGAACTCAGCTCTCCTATTCCTCAATCTGAGCCGCTATCCATTACTCCACCAAAGAGAAGAAAAAAATTTAATGAAACTTTATGAAATTTAATGAATATGCTAGGTACGGTATATAACAATAACACAATTCCTTTCCTAGGATTACTAATTTACATTTTCCCTTTTATTATTTTTCAGTATTTTCTTTAAGAATGTCTTTGAAAGTTCGGATTCATTCGTGTCGCGGCAGAAATTATTGACGTTGTTTGCATACATTCATTGCAGGATAGCTATCAGTGCAGGTATCATTGTGCAAACTGAGCGTGTCTACGTAAATCGTTCTCGTGCGCAGTAATTGAGACACATTTAGACAAGAAAGATTAGTTCCGCGTTCAGCTTTCCGCAGCAAATGTATGCAAACAACGACAGTAATGGCTGCCGCCAACGACGCGATTAAATTAACCGAAAGATGTTGCTCATTCGATGGGAATAGTAAATATGGTCAAAGAAGTCCGAAACAAATTTAATCAAGGAGGCTGTATAGGAAATAAAACCAACACAATTTTATACACACATACATCCCATATTAAAACACACCCGAACTTTATTTTCTACCCAATAACAGAAAAATTAAAAACACGCCAAGAGGATTCCACAGAGCAACACACTGTTTAAATGAAACTGTCTATTAGTTATAAATTGATATCATCATGTGAAATACTTGACCAATCATAGATAACTAAAACCCGAGCCTACTTTTTTGAAAAATTTCTAATAGACACCCACAGATTTCGACTGTCAGCGAGCAGAGATGCAACTATCTCCAAGTCTCAGAAAAAAAATCATTCACAGAGGTTGTATCAAGATGTGGGAGAGAAAAGAAAGCCTTGCCCTTATCACTTACCCCCTGAAGAAAGAAATTACGCACAGAGAAAGAATGTCTCGCAGCGGTTTGGCCATGTGAAAAAATTTACATAACAGGACTCGACAAATTTCGACTGCATACCGTTCACGAGCCATTAGTACCCCAAATGAACACATGAGACTCGAAAGGTACAGTGTAACCCGGATATAAGAGAGTTGTCGGGACCGGAGACGGAGTCTCTTATATCCGGGTTTATCTTATATCAGGGTTTGGTCTATTATATATACATTAACACAGGCTCTAATTTGGGACCAAATAAAATCTCTCTTATATCCGGATTTCTCTTATATCCGGGTCTCTTATATCCGGGTTACACTGTATTATGCAATTGCAGAACGTGTCTCTGAGAAACTTCCCATCGAAACCAAACACACTTTCCCGTGGACATAAGCACAACTAAAGATGTGGAGCTGTACACAAACTGTATAGTTAATACGAGAACCGCAACAGACAGTACAATTTCAGGATATCCGAAACGCCATACTGCTCTTTTTCGAGCATTTGTATGTTTAGAAAGTTTAACGGGAACGAATTTATTAGTTCATTTTTACTAATCGTCTGGCTTTCTTTTAATTATTCTAGCTAGATACTTACATTCTCCGATGACTTGTCTTTATAATAGATATAGAAAAACAAAAAAAGTCGATTATAAAAAGCGAGTGAAGAAGTAGGTAAAAAGTTTCTGAAAGAAAGAAACGTTCCAAAAACAATTTCATCCATTTCCGAATAAATTATGACAATTTATTAAAATCCGACAATTCGAAAATAACAAAGAAATTTTGATAAAATATGCCGTTTTCGACAATAACAGTTCGGACTCATTCGCGTCGCGGCAGCCACTACTACTGGCGTTGTTTGCTTATATTTGCTGCGGAATAGACATTACATTGTCTTGATTATTACGCGCGCAATGAGTCCTCAGTTGCGCAGTAATTGAGACAAGAAAGAACCGTAAAAGGCCGTTAACAACGTAATCTTCAGCGCAAATCTAATCAGCAACGAATGTTTGCAAACAACGCCAGTAATGGCTGCCGTAAGCCGAATGATTCTGAACTTTTATTGTCGATAACTTCAAAATCAAAACGGTAGATTTTATCAAAATTTCTTTGTTATTTTCGAATTAAGCTAAGCATGTACATACACCTACCTATTCAGGACATTTTTATTAGGTAATTAGCGCGAGGCTTAAAAAGCAAATTACCCGATGTTTTTTAGCGAATTTTTAGAAGTACGTTGATAATACACATTTATTTTCTTTCAGATTTGAGAGGATAAAAACTCTGCACTGAACAGTGCATATGTTGTAATGATCTCGCGATCACGTGAAATAAAAAAAAATCTGATTCCATAGAAAAAAGGAAACCGTCCTACTAGTAGGAAATGTGGAGACTTCCTCTTTTAGAACCGTCTTCTTGCAAGGCAAGCACGTGGATTTGAGGAGCTCCAGAAATTCAGATCACAGATAAAAATCATTTCTCTTCTTAAATATAGCCTTTTTTTATTTTTACTGATAAAAATAACTTCCAAAACTCTCTTATTCACCAACACAAACAGGCGGAAATATTCTGCTGACAACATTACAAGAACTTTACCGAATGTGTACAACAACAGAATCCTTCGGAATATTTATTAAAGATTAAATGTTGTTGTGATGATTATTAATTTTTCCTAACGAAAAACAGGAGTCAAGCAAGGCGGCAAGACCCATCATAACAATGTATTAAAAAAAACATTACTTGTAATTTTTCTGTGCAATTTTAAAATTCATTCTTTTGCTGTTCGTAACAAGAGTCTTTTTAATTAAAGTAAAGATATATTTTCAATTTGCTTAATGCATTTTTCGCGTATAAACTTTTTTTTAAAATTTTTATTTTACTTTTCAATTTCATTCATGCAAAAAAAAATGCTATTTTTCATACGGAGTTTCATTAATTTTAAATTAGAATTGTTTTTTATAAAAAAAATTGCATGAAAGAGCTAAAAAATTAATCAGAAAAGAAAGGAATTAAACTCCAAAATATAATTTAATTTAACTAATTTCCATTCTATACGTTTAATGCCGTTTGAAAATAAAATTAATTCTAATTTTCATAAAATTCTCCAATCTTTGGTTTTATTGTGTCAAAATAATTTATTTTTAAGCATTTTAAAAGAAAACCAATTTCCAGATTGTAGCTCATTTGATCCCCCGTATTTTTTTTTACAATTTCTCGCTTGCTTTGAGATGACAGTAAAAAAAAAAGGCGTGCTTTGAGAATAACACTAAAAAAAACCGTTGTCATTTAACCTGTGACCATGATGAAACCTCATTTACGGTGGTTAAATAAACGTTATTTTCGCTATATTCCAACAAGCAAAAAGAAAGCATTTTTTTTTTACCAAGTATTGTTAATTAATTATTACATTTACTAAATTTCTTTGAAACAAATCTCTTGGATAAATATTGAATTTTTAAGAGGTCTTTAATTTTGTTTTCACTTTTCGTCAATTATAAAATTTTATATAAAATCAGAAAAACAGATTGCAGTACAAATACAATGTTTTTTTATGGCCTTACTTATTTTTGAGAAGGAACAAATTCTTTTTTGACACCGGTTAATGCAATTCCTCTGTTCGCTGTTTATGCTCAGAAACTCCATCCGTTCTATTTTGAAATCCTTTCTTAATTGCTGTTTATTTGAAAATAGGAAGCTTTATTGATTACAAAATATCGTCGACTTGAGAAAGAAATATCAAGTCGAACCAGAGCAGCTACTTAATCCTGTTTGTTTTTGTATGAAAAGGTTTGGATTCGCCGTGAAAAGGTAAGTTAGACGAACCGTCACGGACTTCCTAAAGGCCCCCTCGCCGCAAAAGAAACGCATTATGAATAATTTAAAATCCTTCTCTTAAAGAAATTTGCTTACATTTCGGTTTTATTTGAAAACTAATGCGAATTAAAGAAATGAATTTCCGTATATATCCGTCATCGCGTGCAGGAATTGAACCTCTCCACAACAACGTTACATCGCACTCTTGGTTGATTAATATGTTGACCAAAAAAATTGCGAAGTGTGCAAAATGCATTTCTGTTTGAACGTCCATTTTCGTAATAGGCTTTGATAACTTTAACACATTGTTTGATTGTTATTCTTTCCATGGTTGAAATTTCCAAAGACATAAGTTGTTAAATCTGAAAGGAAAAAAAAAAAAATCATTTAAACACTTGAACTTAATTCACATTTAAAATCAGTCCGGTTATTGGAACATCCTTTATTCTGAGAGCCTGATGTTTATGAAATTTTAGAGAGGAGGACTGAATTGTGAACAGATTATTTATATAGTCTTTTTTTTTTTCAAACTGACCAGTAATCTTAAAAAGTTAAGAAAATATTTTAAGCAGTACAAAATTTTATTGAATTTTAAAGCCTTAGATGTTTACTGGAAAAATGTTCTAAAATTACACAGTGGAACAAGATTTTTGTTTTTGACTAACAATGTTTATTTTCTATTTGCTTATGCTTAGAAAATATGAAAAATAGCTAATATTTCCTTTAAACATTGACTAGGATTCTGAAATTTACCTATTCCCATTGGGGAAACTGACAAATGTAAGCATTCTCATGTATTAAGTGTAGGAATAAAACGACATATGATTCAAATGTAGCCTTTATTTATTCTAAGATTACATGAGAGAAAAATATTTAGTAGTGAGTAGTTCTTCGCAATTTATGTTTATACAGTGTAACCCGGATATAAGAGAGTTGTCGGGACTGGAGAAGAAGTCTCTTATATCCGGGTTTGGTCTATTATATACACATTAATACAGGCTCTAATTTGGGACCAGAGAAAATATATCTTATATCCGGGTTTCTCTTATATCCGGGTTACACTGTACTTTAAATTACTTTCACAAATCAGCCCCAAAATATAGTCTTGCATCATGTTTTTGTTTCCAATCATTGGTAGTGGCATTGAAATTCAGTATATCCTCATGGAAATGTTTGCCTTGCTCCTCTGAGTATGCCCTCATCTTTTTGAATTTATCAAGATGAATGTCAAAGATATGGACTTTGAGGGACATCCTGCAACACATTTTGTGATAGTTCTTCACGAGGATCTCAACTAACTCCACATAGTTTTCAGCTTTGTGATTCCCCAGGAAATGCCAGACCACCATGAAAATGCTGTTCCATGATGCTTTCTCCATCCTAGAAATCTTCTTAGAGAATTCCTTGTACTCTATGATTTGTGGTCCAATGATGACACTGCTTTTGACTTTTTCTGCAGACAGCTTACGGAAGAAGTATTGAAGGCACTTGAAAGTTGCAGACTCCTTATCTAGAGCTGTGACAAATTGCTTGCACACAGTCTTCAGGTTTTGCTAATGCTCTGTTCAGTGATATGTGCATTTATACCCATTTGACTAACCCAGGATGTTATAATGAGGGTAGCTGAAGAAAATGTTGAATTTGCCATGAATTGAAGAGTAAAAAATTCACCGCTATTTGATGAAAAGAAACCCCAAAACACCAGAATATATTTACAATTGTGCTAGTAGAGTGCTCAATAGCAGAGGGAAAATCCAAATTGATGGGGTAGACTGTTCATGTTCCATTTTCTATGTTAAATGATATAAGATATCTGCTGAGCATGGAAAGTGGAATGAGAACTGTCTATGTTACCAAGTACAACAGATGTCTGGAAAAGGATAGAGGGTATAATGGCTAAAACATTGCAACTATAGAAAGCAAGATGAACATGCTGGTTTGAATAGTGCGCAGAACAATATAGATTATGTCATAGATTTCAATAAAGCTGTATTTACAGCACTTTCAAGAGAAACAGACAAAAGTCTGAAGGACATAAAACTTTTGTTTTTCTATGAAAAAAAAATATACATTCGTTGTATAAATTCATGATTTCACATGAGCCAATAGTCTTAAAGCTCAAATTTTGCTATTGTAATTCCAATATTAACTGGGATTATTTGACTGATTTTCTTCTCTGTAAATTGCCATGGTATTTTCATAAAGATATCGGATATGTTTCCAGTCGTTTGCCTTCTCTATGCATGATAAGTGGTTAGGCATAATGAACAGGGGTTGCCAATTAAATGATGATACAAGACTTGAATCTTCTCATCTGTATTTCATCATTTTCTCTAAGCCTGTTTGTGGTATGGAGCACTTGTTTTCATCCTGCACCCCAAGTCTAACATAGTGACTGCCGTGTGTGAGAGACTGCCCAAATCATCTCTGGGACTGTTGTTTATATATCCATCTCACCAACATTCTTGTTCTCTTCCATGCTATACTGGATTTGAGGTTACATCCTTCTGCTCTGCATTCATTGGCTGAGTAACCTTAAATCAACTCCTGCACCTGGCTTCATTTGATTCTCACTTGTAAAATTTGAGTGTAGCCTGTATTGGCCATAATACCATATATGGTTTTGAATTCAAAGTTGTCCATTTCCAAGTCAAGAACTCAGCATGCTGATTTTCTCATTTTACTTGCGAGAATTTGCATTGTACAATTGATTTCTGTCAGAATAAACTGTATATTATGTCAAATTTTAAAACTAATTCACCAGTCTTTCTGCCTTCATTTCTTTGTGCTTAAAAGTCTAGTTGATCACAAATCTTTTAAAATTAACAAATAACATATTTTTGTTTGATCAACGTATTGTGTCAAGATGCATTTTTTTTTAATTTTGGGAGCTGCATTTAAGAAAATATTTGAAAATGCATTTTTATAAACCTATTTCATAACCTTACATAGTGTTTTTTCTTACTCCAGTGCTCAGTTAATATATTTTTGCTTTTTCAGTTTGCAACCTTTGGAGTACCTGAAACCATGATGAATATTCCTGAGAAAGGTAGCATTCTTACTCTGTGCAATTTCTGGATAAGTAGTTAACTTTAGGTTACACAAGACAGCCATAAGAGAACATTCTGAGGGGGATAAACAATTTCCTATAAAATCTGTGTTGTTACATTTTACATGAATTCAAATCTCAAATCAAATATGAAAACTCACAGGGAAACAAAAGATTTCCACTGTGAAATCTGTGGATTGGCGTGTTTCCACAATTCACGTCTCAAACAACACATGTTAACACACACAGGAGAGAAACCGTTCCACTGTGAAATCTGTGAATATAAGTGTTCCCGAAAGTCAGATCTCAAAACACACATCTTAACACACACTGGAGAGAAACCATACCACTGTGAAATCTGTGAATTCAAAAGTTCCCACAATTCAAGTCTCAAAAGTCACATGTTAGCACACACGGGAGAGAAACGTTTCCGCTGTGAAATCTGTGGATTGAAGTGTTCAAACAATTCAAATCTCAAAACACATATGTTAGCACACACAGGTGACAAACCATTCAACTGTGAAATCTGTGGATTTAAATGTTCCAGAAATTCAAATCTCAAACAACACGTGTTAACACACACAGGAGAAAAACGTTTCCCCTGTGAATTCTGTGGACTTAAATTTTCCCAAAATTCATCTCTCAAAAAACACATTTTTACACACACTGGAAATAAACCACTCCAGTGTGAAATCTGTTTATTTACATGTTTAAACAATTCAAGTCTCAAAAAACACATGTTAACACACACTGGAGAAAAACCATTCCACTGTGAAATCTGTGGGTTGAAATTTACACAAAATGGACATCTAAAAAAGCACATGTTAACACACACTGGAGAAAAACCATTCCATTGTGAAATCTGTGGATTTAAGTGTTCACTAAATTCTAGTCTCAAATCACATATGTTGACACACACTGGAGAGAAACCATTCCACTGCGAAATCTGTGGATTCAATTTTTCTCGAAATTCAAATCTCAAACAACACATGTTAACACACACTGGAGAAAAACCTTTCCACTGTGAAATCTGTGGATTTACCTGTTCCCAAAATGGAAATCTCAAAACACACATGTTAACACATACTGTAGAGAAACCATTTTATTGTGAAATCTGTGGATTTAAGTATTCAGTAAATTCCAATTTCAAATCCCATATGCTGACACACACTGGAGAACAACCATTCTATTAAGAATTCTGTGGTTTCAAATTTTTCTCATTTCATCTCAAAAAACATGTTAACACATACTGGAGAGAAACTATTCCACAGTGAAATCTGCAGATTCAACTTTTCTTGAAATGCACATCTCAAACAACACAGGTTGACACACACTGGAGAGAATACTAGTGATACATATTTGGATTAGAATAGACAGAATCCATAAGCCATTAGAAGCTCCATATATTGGTCCTTTTGAAGTTCTTGAATGGATGCCCAAATTCTGAGTATCCATTGATAAACAGAAGCAAAACACTAAATACCAAAGAATCATGTTAAAGTGAAACAATATTAACCAACAAATCCAACCAACACCAAGCAAAGAAGAGAATGCAGATCACACTTCCAGGAAACCTAAAACTAAATCAGGAAGAACAGTTTCTTGGAAGAAACAGAACAATTATTTATTTTTTGGGTGGAGGCAGTCTGTAACAGCTCCTCTTAAGAAAATAAAGGAAATTGCTGATCCAGATAATCTCTTTAATAGCATTGCTGTCGCCAGCATGTAGCAAGTCGTCTGATTGGTCAGTAGATAAGCCAATGATAGCCCTGCCTCATTTCCACCTTGACACACAATTTAGAAACTCTTCCTCTTTTGACAATCTACAACCGACCAGTAAAATGTATCAAGCTGCTTTTTGATCTGCAACGACATGGAAATGTCAATGAACATGTATATATCATTTTGAATAAATCTATTTATTAGATATATATATATATATATATTTAATATTTCATGTTATTTTAAATTTTCTTTTTCTTTTTTGTCGTTGTGCATTATTAGAACTGGCCCCTTATTTTGTACACTTTTAATGGTGTCTGCTAAAACCTTACTGCTTATTTTTACTAAGTTTAACAAAACAAAGATGTCAAAAGTAAACATTGAGCCTGCTATGTTTTGGACAATATCAAAAGTGGTGGAATCGTTTAAATTCTTCCAACAGCAATGCAAGTTGTATGTCTAGGGTATACTGGGAAAGAAGGAAGGTGACCTCTTATTGGTGGGAGAAGAAGATCCAAGGCATTTCATTTCATGGGCCTTTGACAATGAAGCAGACAAACAGGATCTGGCAACAGCCAGGCAGAAGTTACAGGAACTGTTACAACTGTAAATAGATTTCATAGTTCTATCTGCATGAATATACTCAGATAGGTGTTGAAAACATTGAAAAATTCTTGGCAAGATTCCGATTACAGGCAACATATACCAATTACAGGTTTCTCAAGAATTTGAAGAGTGCCTAATTGAACAAATTATTGCAGGAACCAGACATCCAGAGTTGCAAAGACAGCTACTGTCAAAAGGTGAGACTCTCACACTTCAATAAGGCCTAAACATTTGTAAGATCCATGAAGTGTCACAAAGCCGCATGAAGCAGCTTAGCTAGAATACAAGTCTGGTATGCTCAGGTAATTAGTACTATCAGGCACAATCCTGATAACTGTCCATCTACAACAGGGTTGAAATTCACCCCCAGAGGGTGAATTTTGGATTTTTAGGGACGAATTGTGGCCACAGTAAGTTTTTTTTTTGGGGGGGGCAATTATAGAATTTGGCCTTTTTGGCCTGTCACCTTGAAAAGGAAGGGGAACGGCATTCTGACAAATGGTGAAATAGGTGCATGGGGCAAGCAAGGTTGAGAAGTCCTGATCTACAAAAGCGGGTAGGACTCATCTCGGCAAGAAAGGAAAATACCTGATTGGGGTACAATGTGTTCAACATATAGTTCATCAAATCATTGGGTTAATGTGTGTTTTGGCAACATGAAATGCAAAGGAAAACAAAATAAAAAAACATATGCCCCAAAGACACCCAAAATGGAAGCCAGGAATAAGAAAATATTAATCAGTAAAAACATCATTTGAAGCATAAGAATAATGTGCATTCACTGAATCAGTTCAAAGAGGATGAACTGTAACGAAGCGTCAAACAGATGTCGTTCAGTACAATCTCAAAACAGGCTGGAAGTGATTATAGAACATTCACAGTACATAATGTTTAAAATTAATTTTTAAAAATAAAATGTCTTTCTTGAAGCTTTTATTTTAGCTTTAAATTTAAAAAAACTAATTCAAATTGACTGGAAGGTGTGTGTGTGTGTTTTTTTTTTGTTAAAAATCTGATTTCAGCACCATTTTTAGCCCTCATTCATCACAATGTAATTTTCTTTATTAAAAAATCTTCCAAAAATAAAGACATTTCTGAAACTTTATTTGGGGAGTATTAGCTGATTTAAAGTTTAATCAAACTGATTTGAAACAAATACTATTTACTTTAAGCTGGTACCTCCACTAATTTGCTGAATTTAAAATGTAAAATAATATCTGTTTCAAATCGAACTAATTAAACTTTAAATCAGCTAAATATTTCTCAAATAGAGTGTTAGAAAATTGTATTACTAAGCTGTTGGAAAGGAAGGCAAAAGCCTGACAATCCAACATCAGTTCAAGCCCTCACTCACCACACTCATGTTCCAGGGAGAAAGAGACAAGATGCCTATATTGCATTAGGTATATGTGTAAGTGCTCACCCATCATGGAATCAGAGGGCTCATAAACTGTCACCTTGGTCCTGTGCTCTGTGATGTATTCGGTCCTAAAGATTAATTCTTCCTGATCAGATCACAAGATGTAACCTCTTCACACATTTCTGGCATGGGTAACAACACGTCCCACAAGAATAAATCAGTTGCCTAATTCTCTGTTGAGACTTTGCCTCCAACAATGAACATGTTATAGACAAGCGTATGGTTGCAAGACAGAAATACGACAACAGCAGAAATAGATTTACGTGATTTATTTTAATAGGAACGTGTGGTTTTGGGACAGCTACCTTGTGGTATAGTTCATAAGCCGGCTGCCGACCTGGGTTGATCTTTCATAGTAGTTCCCACTGGTTGGCGTGGCGATCCTCCTGCTGACTGCCCAGACTGACCGTGACAGATCTCTTTCCTGGCCTCCCGTTGACTGCTTTGTATTTCCCCGTGTGACCCTTTTTATAGCATTTTTTATGGCTTAACGGGCTCGAAAAATGACGCGAGTATAATTAGGAGGGAAGTATGTTTATTGGTCGAAAAATAGAAATTTGAAATATTATTTTATTTTTCGACCAGAACTCGTGCGTCGGGCCTATGTGTAAACGACGATAATGGTCATTTTGTGACGGGGCTTTGTCCTGTTCACATCCAACTCTTGCTCTTGAGTATGTTAGTTTATTTGCCTGCAAATCAGCCAAGATATGTCTTATTTTATTTCATAACAAACATCTCACTGTGTCTTTCGCTGTGCAAAAAATGTAATTAGAACTTGTTATTTTGACTGAGTCTTTTTCATTTTCCATTGTTTTTTTTTTGTTTTGTTTTTCAATAATATCATGAAATTTGATCAAGGATGCCTTATCAATAGAAATCCAAGGCCTGAAACTTCAGCCATTATAGATTACCTCCCTTTCAACTTTGTTTTGAAAAACATCATTTTGAAAACATTTTTAAATCACTGCTAATTTTTCAAAAATGCCTAGAAAATCTGTCAATATATTATTTATTGTCAGCCAAGTAAGTGCTCACAAAGGAAGAAATCTTAAATGAACAGTGGACACTAAACACCTTGACTAAAACAATTCATGATTTGTTGTTCTTTGGAATGGTTGGCAAAACAATGGTGAATCAGACCTGTGTAGATAAATCATGACTTGTATAATTTATTTGCTTTGCAATTACAGCATGAAGCCATCTTCTTACCTGTGTATATTCTCAAGTGGACCCCTTTTGGAGCTGCTTAATAAATCTTCTCAGATACAGGAATTTTGGGCTGACATTGTTGAGCACATTTGCTGTTTTCACTTATGCTCTTTTTGCTGGGATTTTACTTCTTCTATTGAGCACATTTGCAATTTGCATTTTATGCTCTTTTTGCTGGGATGCTATTTTACTTATTCTATTGAGCACATTTGCTGTTTGCACTTATGCTCTTTTTGCTGGGATTTTACTTCTTCTATTGAGCACATCTGCTGTTTGCATTTTATGCTTCTTTGCTCTGATGTTGTCTTCCGCCATTGAGCATTTTTTTTTCACAAATTTCAGTGACTTTATGGCTATTCCATTTTCCTCCAGTTAGGTATTCTCTCCTTGGTGATTTTGATTGGTGAGTACATTATATATGTATTCACCAACTACTCTCCTCATGACATATTGGATTAGCTGAGGCAGTAAGAAATGCCCAGTTCCCAGAACTTCTAATGCCAACTGCCTCAAGAAAGCATGACTGCCACGCAGGAAACAAACAGTTGTGGTGGATCAGATCTGTATGGAGAAATGATTCTAACATTTAAAAAAACAACCAAGCCAGGATAAAAAAAATACTTTTATATTTCTACCTTGTGGATGGAACATATATAAACTAAAACAATTACTTGTACGCCACAGTATTTCCATTTTTGGTAAAGGTGGATAAAGGTGATTGCATATTCAGTGATTCTTGGTTACTCAAAAAAATATCAGCTGACTAGTTCCATCCACAGATGGTTTAAAACCAAAAATCAACTGCACAATATGCAAAAAGAAATTTCACTTTGTCAACATGGGTGAAAGGGCTTTAAAAAGCCATAGTAAAGATCAGAAATACAAGCAACTTTTGGAGCTCAAACTGAAAATGGGCAGGCAACCTACATTGGCCAGTTTTCTTGGAACTACTTCAACAGAAACAAGGCAAATGGTCTAAAACAAACTCTCACCTTATCTTCCTCAGATTCACACTAACCATTCATTCTCACCACCATTGAATTTTTGACTTTGCACACACACACACAAACAATATTGCACGAGGAAGAAAGTTGGGTAGACTAGACTGAAGAATTCTGGTATGTTTGGTTTAAGAGATTTTGCATGGAATCCAGTAAAGCAAAAGCCTTTTTTATTTGTAGGTTTAAAATAAGGGTTTTATGATTTTATGGTTTAAGTTGTAATTTTGTTTCCCGAAATTTGTATTTCTTTAACTGTAATTTTATTTTTACATACGCACAAAAAAAAAAAAAAATCAACTGCACAGTTCTTGGACATTCAGCTTGGTTTATGAGATTTTGATATGACTCAATTATATATCAGTCATTTTTATTGTCTTAGATACCCTCTTGTAAGTACACTTGCATGGCTGAACCCGGGATCCATTTGTAAAAGAAAAACCCCAAAAGTCTCTGCCACAGAAGCCAGTCTAAAAAATGTCTTTCCCACATGATAACAGAAAACAAGTCAGCAAGCCTGATTGTGATATTATCAGTCAGTACAAAGTGTTTGAGGGGGAGGCTGTTGGAAATATTGCTTTCAAGAATTTCAGCAAGGATGACGACCAATCTGGACATTTTGTTTCACTCTTCTTTGTCTAGCAACAAAGAATATCAAAGACTGTGGGAAGTTGTTTGATGATTACCGGTACTCTCTCTCATTGACAGGTCTAAGCAGAGAGGAGTTTTCTCAGTCAATAAGGAAATTTCCACTGACTATGAAATAGCAGACTCTGGTTGTACAGTGCATTATCACAGATTATTTGGCCACAGTTTAAGGTGCTGGGAATGTTCCCATGACTAAGGCTCTTCTCTGCATTGCTTCCAATGCCAGAACAGCATACAAGCAATACCTTGAAGCTGAGAAGAAAAAAAAGGAAGAAATAACTAGACTAAAATGGAAATCCATGCCTACGGAAATTACAGAACTGTTATATTCCGTATTTAGATGCGTGGGTGATGTGGAGACAATGTGGGCGAATACTGCGTCTGGTTGCAAAACAAATGAAATTCAGAATCGAAAAAACAAGAAAGACTGTAGATATATTTTATAGTCTCTTTTAGTGAGGAAAATAAGAACAAGTAGAAAGTTCATATTTAAGAAGTTGAACGTCTATGGTAGTGGCAAGTAAAGTTCATGGAGTTAATTAACTTGATTTATGGAAGGGGAAGGGTACCCTTTGACAAGCGTCGGATGAGAGTTCATTAGCAGCAGCAGTCACATGCTTCGTTTCGTCGCTGGGCCAGTGTGTCAGGAGCGAGCGTCGTGACCCTTCTGCCTCGCCGTTGAATGGGACTCCCCTTTTTTGACCTTCCCGTGTTGAACTTATAGACGCCTATCGGCTCCAAATGGAAATTTTTTTGAATACGCGGGAGACGGTCCGATTGGTTGATTTAATTCTTTTCATTTTTTTTGAGTTTATCCCAAACGGAAGTATCTGCGTCGAGCCTATGCGTAGACGTGCAGTTTTCATTTCGAGTCGGGGACTCGTGATGGTAACTTCCGTTTATCGAAGCAGGGCAAGATCTCATCTTGTAACAGAACTAAAGACCAAAATACACACGCTTGAAAGTTGCACATAAGATTTGCTCAAGTCAGCTGACAGCTATGCAGAGAAAGCTGAGCAGACTCAGAATTACACACTTATTTCAAAGTCCAATGCCATGCGAAGATCTGCAAAGGACAAGTCCAGAGAGATATTGCTGTATAAGAGTAAGTGTTGTTGCCGACACTGTGGTTTGAAACTAAATCACCAGTGAGTAACACAGGTGATTCCATTATTAAGTAGATCATATGATCATAAAGGTCTAACACTTTCGCCCCAGCCCCTCAATCTTCGGTGTCTTACTCTCTGGGTTGAGGTGTCTACTCGGTCCTAACCGAACTTAAGGGAGTGACCATAGGACCCCTGAGCATCCGTAGATTATTCGACCGGTCTGCTGGTTTAATCCTGCTTCCAGCCCACATTGTGATTTGTTTGATCCAGAAAGCAGAAGTGATGTCTGTCCATTCACGGTCAACTGAAGATGTAGACACGGCTGGGGAGTCTGCCCTAAGAAATTTAGAATGCAGCAAAAAAAATTAATATCTACAGTAAGCCAGACAAACAACTATTCAATGGTTGAATTGTTAATGTCTTTTATATAGCAGAAAAGAATAGTAGAGAAAAGAAACGGGTTACCGAAAAGTATTTAACGTAAAAACTCATACACTGGATTCTAGACAGAGAGAGGGTGTTAGTGATTAACTTGTTAAATCGCTTGCGATGGAGGGATAAAGATTTCTGTGCGGGGCTTAAAGTTATAGTGGCATTCCTCCTCCCAACGCTTGCCCGGGCCAATTCTCTCTTCAAGAATTTTCTCCAGTCTAACTTTTTCGGCATAACTATGCATTTATATAGATAAACCCGGCTGATTATAAGTGACCCTTGAGCCTACTACTTCACAAACAATTATCACAGGGTTCCGGCTGCTTCAACCAAAATCATGTGAATTCTAAAGTTCCTTCTGGCTTACTCAGCTCTATTTCAATTTTTAATCAATAAAAATTATTTCGACCATTTCCATTATCTTCTGATGACCCAGATTCAATGGATACAACTTCTGCCCTAGATCGTATTTCCCCATCAGTAAACAAAATGCTCTGATTTAATTTTGCTATTAAAATCTACTCTAATTTCACTAAAAAAATATACGTGTGTGTGTTTCCCATACTCTGTCACAAAGGAATTGAATAAATAGGAAGTTGCATGATGACTATACGATCACTGTTCACTCTTCTTGTCTATCCACTATTGCTATACGTTCACTCTCTCTACTCTACGGATTATGATTCTCTTCTTATCGCTATACTATTTGGCGATTACTGCTTGAACAAGTATTACTAGTGCGAATATTATTGGAAGGTGTTCCTACTAGTACCAGCATCTACGAAGTCTCGAATATAACAAGCATTTTTGGAAGTGATAATGAACTTTCGCTTGACATAGCAAAAGTGACAAGTGAAGCTGTTCAACATCGCAAAAGATATCGAAATTAGAAGAGGAGCTGAATGCTAAACAGGATGAAAAAATGTGAACATCATTGTGTTGTATACCATGTGAAACAAAAGCCATCAGTAGTAGGAGTAGCCAAAATGTGTAGTCTTTTTGTTAAAATTTCTATTTGTAGTTCCATTCATTAAAGTTAACTTCACGGGAAATGTGCAACAGTGAAAAACTTTTGTGACATTCACTAACCATGAGTCGTCTAGGTAGCTGAAATGCATAGCAGCAAGAATTAAAGTAATTCAAAATTTTCAAGTGTAGTAGAACTCCAGACTTGTGTAGAATGCTACATAAAATGTGTAACATAACCAGGTCTGCATTCAATTGTTTTCATCTTCAACACTTTGATTTCTTCATTGCTTCCAACTGATCCATGTGACACAAATTATTTGAACCAGTTGTAGCTTTTCTTTGAACATCTCTTGTCAAACTATTAAAAGATAAATCACAAAGTTTCTGTTTTTGAAATTGATGACCATTCACTTCATGTGTGTGTGTGCGCGCACACATATGCATGTCAGTTTCAGTCTTTGAAACTTCTTAACATATTCCTGGAAATGTCCTGGCATTTTTTTTACACAGATCTGTGGGAACCTTGCATCTACCAGAAGATACACCAGCAAGTTGCAAAAAATGTCTGAATACATAAGTGATCATTTTATTAAAACTTTGGACAACATGTGAAGTCCCACTACAGATTTGGCTCTTCTGTCAAATGTATATATTTATATCGAAGCTACTACTTGAATAAATAACTCTAAAAAAAGGTATGAATCCATAGAAAGTGAAATAAGCACTCAGAAGATGAAGAATACATATGGATTAACTGAAAGGTAAAACTTATTAGAAATCAGAGGGTCTAGACTATTCAAATGGCAACACACTATACATATGTTACTGTTTGTTAGAAAAAATTCATACAAAAGCCTGAAACAGTTTATAATGGGACTTTACACCCCCCCTCCCCACATAGTATATTTATTGTTTGTGAGAAACTTAATGTAATTAGCTATTCAGTACAATTTATCTGTCCACCAAATGGATGTAAAAACCCCATACTTAATAGATGGACTTAAACAAGTTGTGTAAAATTAGAATACCATAATTCCCCATGTATAATATGCCTTCATCCATAATACGCACCCCAAAATTTGTGCTGAAAGTGTGGGAAAATGCTTCTACTCATGCATAATATGCACCCACTGTTTGGTAATCAAACCCTATAAATTGTACATCTCCAATTTCATTACAGCCAGCGTTTCCTACTCTTATTCAAGCTGTAATTGAAGATATTTATCAAAATTTCTGATCATCACGATTCTAAAAGGAAATGGAAATACCTATATTGTGCCTACTGTGCAGATTCATCAACCTGTTTTTGTTCGATAAAATGTGCCATTTACCGGATCTGTATGTAGTTCGGGTTAGCTATGCATAACCTGAGTTTGCTTAATAGTTTGAGTTAGGTATACATAACTCGAGTCGTGCTCAAAAAGTAGACAGATTAAGAGTTGGTCTGAGAAACATTTAACAAAGAATAAAATGAATAAAGAAATCAATTCAGTGAAATTTATTATGACTGCTAGTCCATGCATTCATTGTCAGAGTGATCACTGTCAGAATTATAATGGAATAAAACAGCAACAAAAGTTCTCCCATGGTGAGTGATTAGAGGGTGAGAGACCTTGCTCACATATCAAATGATATGGATACAAGAGCTGCTCTTGAAGTACCCTCCATGCAGTACTATGAGATGTAGAACATGCTATAGCGACTTGACATCTGTTGATACATGAATCATCTCTGACAGCCCGAAGAATGTGATCTTCGTAGTCAGACATAGCCTTCCTCAATCCACAGTTTGTGGTGCCATACTTCCTTTCTCAGCAATGCGATGATAAACAGAAGCAAAGTTTGGAGGATTCAGGTGCCTTCAGTCTGGAAGTGCGATTTGATACAGCCATGCAGCCTCACATCCATTACCATTGACACAGGCATTTTTAAAAATCATATTTGCCTTCTCACTATATGAATATTCTGCCATTGTTAAATGGAATACTTTTCAATTTGCTACTACACACATTAAACGTTGAAAACAGACTAGCCACAAATGTACATGAATGACAAATTTAACCTAGTCTACATGGCAACACAGTGGCATCTACAATAACCTTTCTTTAAACTTAATAACTCAAAAACAAAGGATTTGTGGACAAATGTTTATATGGACTTTTGTCCATGTTATGGTGTGAAGAAAACGTCCCCAAAGTTTGTAAAAGCATTTTTGATGCACACCTGCAGCATTGGGCACTTTTTCTGATATACCATTTCAGTATACGCCTTCAGTTCTTTATTATTTTTGGTATGGATGTTCAAAAAGGAAGTAATTCTGAATTACCACCTTTGACTACTTTTCCCTAGTGGAAGAATAATAACTCAATAACTTCAGTAACTCTTAAATTCAGACTAATTAAAAAAAACATATTGGGTGAAATTAGATAATTTGATATCAAACTGGTACTAAAATAAATTTTAAAAATCATCATTGTCCCACATCCCTGATGATTTTTATTCAAATGCATATTATATGTATTAACTAGCTACCCTTATTATAACATATATATATATATATATATATATATACATACATACATACATACATACATACATACATACATACATACATACATACATACATAACAGATCAACTTTTAAAAAGAGTATACAGTATGTTTCCGAAAAGTATATTTTATTTTTGAAAAATTTTAATAACGTGAAGTATGCTGACTTAACAGCTTTGTCAATATGGACAAATTGATAAATTTTACTCATATTCAGGAAAAATTATATAAATTCAAAATTCCTTTTAAAATACACGGAATTGAATGAGTTTTTCCATTTATAATTAATAGTTTTAATATATCACTTCAACTACTACAAATACAGGATTTTAATAGTTTACATATTATTCAAATTATAACTAAAAAAATATCAATCCTTACTTTTTACTTGTTAAATTGGAGTGAAAATAACATATTTATGCACAGTAACACATGCAGTTTCATCAAGGTCACAAGTCATTAACATTAGTTAAAGCAGACCTAGTTTTCTTTTTACTGTTATCACAAAGCATGCGTAAAATTGTAAAAAATACAAAGGATCAAATGGGCTACAATCTAGAAATTGTTTTTTTACGATTAAAAATAAATTATCTTTGTTATAAATAGTTTAACCATATAATTTTTGTGATACACCTTTCTGAAATGTAATAAGATGAATTTTATTTTTATACATTAAAAATATAGAATGGAAATGAATTAAAAACTAGTTAAATTATATTTTTGAGTTTAATTCCTTCCTTTTATTTTCTTGCTTGATGTCATAAAATAATTAACTGCACCCAATCAGAACTTATTTTTAACTATTCTGATTTTAAAATTGATGAAATTGAAGCCCTACAAAAAAAGAGAAGAGAATTAATAAAGAACTTCCAGATAAAACATAATCAAACTTTTTGTATTATTATAATGAGCATTTGGTTGCAAGGTAAGGAAGAAACAAAGATTAAGATTTCAACAAGGTGTATTGGTCAAAATTCTTAAATATATACATAGTTGTGTGAAAGGTGCTAAAAATTGTTCATATGTGATTCCTTTAGGAAAGCCATTAGGTGGAAGGGTGTTGTCACTAAAATGAGGATCCATGAGGAAAAATGCACAAAACAATAAAAACAAAATTTTTATGGTCAAAACATGTGCTATTATTGTGATCAAAGTTCAAAGGATTTTTTATCCTATTTAGAACCATCGAAATTTTGGTTAAAAATCCATTTTTTTTCCCATCAATGGTGAACCATAATGTAGTCCAGGAAAAAACAAAAAACACACCAAACACAGTTTTATTGACAAAATTTTTATGTTATCATTAAGAGGAAAGACAAGGGATTTTTTGATTATGAAAATATATTTTTTGATCCTTTGTAAAATGTTTGAAATTTCAATTAAAAATCTGTTTTCTTTTCTGTGTTGGATTGAGGTGGACCAAAGATTAGTATAGGAAATTTTAGCAGCTTTTTGTGGTGAAAAACATAGTGATTTGGAAAATCTTGAAAGAAATCAAATAATTGTCAGATTTTAATGAAACTTTCAGGACTTATGCATAAATGAATGAAATTATTTTTTAAATGTTTCTTTAAAAAATCTGGGTAAAATATCTTTTTTTTAACATTTGTTACTACCTACCTATGAAATTTTGAGAAATTCATTTTTGTAGCACTTAATGTTTATATTAGTTATAAGGACAAGTTTGTATGCTTGTTTTCTTTCGTTGTAGATAGTGAAGAGGTCTAAATGCTTTTTCAATGTATTTCTGACATATTTAGAGCTATATATTATAAGGGCTCTGAGGTAGAATCCTATGACTAGTACTAATTTTATTTTTTGACTGTGGTGGGAATAGAAATTAATTAGAACATTTTTGTTAGTGGGTTTGCATTAAACTCTAATTAATTAATGAATAGTTTATGTTAAGTCTTTATGGAAATATTGTTTTGGAATTTGTATGCTTTCAGGCCTTTTCAATTTCTAGTGTTTTTGTTTTAATTTAGTGGGTGTTGTGAATTTTTTTTTTTTTAGGCATATAAAGAAAAATCACTGAATATTTTATTTTTATACCCTCCCCGCCAAAATGAATTACCTAAGTTTTAAAATGCATTTAAAACAACAAAAAATATTTTGTGAAGCATATATTTTAGTTTTAATTCCTAGTTAATAAATTAAACTTAATATTTCCAATAAAGAAAACACTTTGTTTTATTTCAAATTGCAATTAAATTGATTACAATTATTTTTGGGGATTATTAATAAAATCATTCATATTGAAAAATCAGTCAATGCAACATTATTCTCTTTATTAAAAAATCTTTTAAAAGTAAAATATAATTTTCTGAAACTTTATTTGAGGAAGATTGATATGTTTATCTATTCCCTTAATAATAACAAAAAGATTTTGACAAATTATGTTTTAGGTATTTTCTTTTTATCATGTATCTTCTTTTTTTTCATAAAATTTAGGAGGTACCTGATTTTATTTCTTTAAAAATCGTAATAATCACTTTCACAAAAATAAAATTCATTACTTGAGACCATGAAATAGTAAATAGTAGATCTTTTTTTTACATTCTTTATAATCAACATTTCATATAATAGAATCTTTTTCCAGAATTAACTTTTTATAAGTAATGATTGTTCTTAATGGAAGCTGCTTAGTCTAGATCTGTCAACATGAAATTTTTTTTTATTGCTGTCAGAGGTGATTTATCAAAAACATGCTATTTGTAAAGCATACTATTTCAAAAAACAAATTCGGCAATTCTTTCTGCAGCTAGATTGAGTAATGATTAAAATAAATATTTCTCATAAAATTGTCTTGACATTATGATTATTTTTATTTACAATATTATGTTTCTGTCACTCAGTGGCCATTGTGATTTTTACAGATGCAAGGGAAAAATTCTTATTTGTAGCCATTTAGTTCAAACTTTATTAATTGAAAATGTGTTTTTCAAATTTGAGCGAAAGTTTGTCTTGTAAGAAAAATTGTAAGAACTCACTTTTTAAATTTTTAATTAAGATTTATCAAAAAAGATATAAAATTCTGATTTTTAGGAATAAGGAATGTTGCCTGATTAAAAGAAATCCAGTAATTGCTTAAAAATATACATGTAGGCATAGACATGAACTTTTCTATGTTTGTAATGTCTAGCCGCTTTTACACCTATCACCTTCCTGAAAAAAAATCAACCATATTGAGATTTGAACCTATGTCTCATAAAATATATATATAAAATTTGCTTGTAATATTTTTGTGCAATTTTTAAATTCTTCCATTGGCTGATAACAAAAGATGTCTTTTTCATTAAATTAAGATGTATTTGAGGAATTGAAAAAATAAAGTTTCATAGTATTTTCACATTAGAAATATAAATAAAATTAATTTTATTTCTTGATTTTCACAACAGTTAAATTATTTTATTTGCATGGAAAATCAAATAGGTAATAATTCTGAATAATTTCCCTTTTAGATTAGTATTAATAACAGAAATTATTAGTTTCATACAATTTCAGTGTCCAATATTTGTATGTGTGTGTCTGTTGCCTATGGAAAGGTGTGATGGTAGAATGTCCAGAGATCAGAATTCAAATTGTACTTGACACTGTTTCTTTCATACTAATGCCATTGGGAAAAGAAAACCAATTTAGCTTTTTGTTTTTCTCAACAAGTGGAATTGACAAAATTATAATTAAACAACAATAATAATAAGAGAAAAAATAAAGAGGACAAAAATGAGACAATGTATATAATGCAGATAAAAAGCAACGGAGAGAAACTATAAGACAGTAATAAAGTAAAATGTTCAAAAAGTAGAAATAGCATTCAGATGCAAAAGGGATACAGTACAGTGGTTATAGCATTCTGAAAGGGAAGAAAGTGGCAAGCAAACAGTTCCAGATTGCACTCCATTTAGAGCATTGAGAGATTTTAGTTTTACTCTGCTGAAAGGGTTTGTACATAAATCCATGCCATTTTCTTCTGACAGAATCTGGTCCAACTTTGTTGTGCCATTTTGCACTTCACTACTTATGTAAGCATGTTTTGTGATGACAGGGTTTTTAGGTACCGTTATACAAACTTGACTATCTTAATAGTGGCATGATCATTTTCATTAGAATTAATCAAAGTATTTAATAATTGGATAAGCAATTTTGCTTCTTGTATTATGGTTGCTAATGCTATATATTCCACATCACATACTAAAAGTGCTACTTTGGGGCATTTTCTTATATGATATACATCAGGTTACCAACTACTTTTCAGTAATATTTTTTATCTGCTTACATCCATAGTGGAATGGTTTCTTACCAGTGTGCTAATGTGTTGTCAGAGAGATGCGTCTTGGGAAATTTAAATCCACAGTATGTGTTAACATGTCATTTGAGATGTGAAACACTAACAACTACAGATTTCACAATGGAATGTTTTTTCTCAAGTGTGTGTTAACATGTGCCTTTTGAGATCTGCATTACAGGAAGATTTATATCCACAGATTTCACATTGGAAACGTTTCTCTCCAGTGTGTGTATAAATGTGTCGTGTGAGACTTGAACTTTCAAAAAACTTAAATCCACAGATTTCACAGTGGAAACGTTTCTCTCCTGTGTGTATTAATGCATGTCGTTTGAGATGTGAATTTCGAGAAAACTTACAACCACAGATTTCACAGAGGAATGTTTTCTCTCCAGTGTGTGTTAACATGTGCTTTTTAAGATCTGCATTTTGGGAAGATTTATATCCACAGATTTCACAGTGAAAACGTTTCTCTCCAGTGTGTGTATAAATGTGTCGTGTGAGACTTGAACTTAGGGAACACTTAAATCCACAGACTTCACAGTGGAAAGGTTTCTCTCCAGTGTGTGTTAGCATGTGTCGTTTTACATGAGAATTTCGGGAAAACTTACAATCACAGATTTCACAGTGGAATGGTTTCTCTCCAGTGTGTGTTAACATGTGCTTTTTGAGATCTGTATTTCGGGAAAATTTATATCTACAGATTTCACATTGGAAACGTTTCTCTCCAGTGTGTATATAAATGTGTTGTTTGAGACTTGAACTTTTGGAAAACTTAAATCCACAGATTTCACAGTGAAAACGTTTCTCTTCAGTGTGTAACATAACTTGTTTTTTGAGATTTGAATTCATGGACAATCTAACTCCACAGATTTCTCGTATGTATGTCTCTCCTGTGTAGACTTTGAGCGAACAGCTATTCCAATAATTTCACAACGTAAGAATTCTTGTTTCATGAATATTCATCATGGTTTTCAGGTACTCTCTACAATGCAAGCTGTAAAAGAAAAAAAAATAAGTCATATGATGTAGGATTATGAACTTGGTTTAAAATCAAATGAACAATGTAATAGGATATATTTTATTGTGAATAGCATATGAAACTAGAGCAGATTTGCTAACAGGTTATTATTAAATCATGTATCAGTGGACATGGATGTGTGGGTGTTGGAATGGGCATAGGAACAGAAAAACAAAATCAGTTGTACAATGCAATAGGATATATTTTATTTTGGACGGCATGTGAAACTAGAGCAGATTTGCCAATAGATTATTATGAAATCATGTCTCAGTGGACATGGATGTGTGGGTGTTGGAATGGGCATGAGAACAGAAAAACAAAATCAGTTGTACAATGCAATAGGATATATTTTATTTTGGGTGGCATGTGAAACTAGAGCAGATTTGCCAATAGATTATTATTAAATCATGTATCAGTGGACATGGATGTGTGGGTGTTGGAATGGGCATGAGAACAGAAAAACAAAATCAGTTGTACAATGCAATAGGATATATTTTATTTTGGATGGCATGTGAAACTAGAACAGATTTGCCAATAGATTATTATTAAATCATGTATCAGTGGACATGGATGTGTGGGTGTTGGAATGGGCACAGGAACAGAAAAACAAAATCAGTTGTACAATGCAATAGGATATATTTTATTTTGGGTGGCATGTGAAACTAGAGCAGATTTGCCAATAGATTATTATTAAATCATGTATCAGTGGACATGGATGTGTGGGTGTTGGAATGGGCATGAGAACAGAAAAACAAAATCAGTTGTACAATGCAATAGGATATATTTTATTTTGGATGGCATGTGCAAATAGAGCAGATTTGCCAATAGATTATTATTAAATCATGTATCAGTGGACATGGATGTGTGGGTGTTGGAATGGGCACAGGAACAGAGAAACAAAATCAGTTGTACAATGCAATAGGATATATTTTATTTTGGATGGCATGTGCAAATAGAGCAGATTTGCCAATAGATTATTATTAAATCATGTATCAGTGGACATGGATGTGTGGGTGTTGGAATGGGCATGAGAACAGAAAAACAAAATCAGTTGTACAATGCAATAGGATATATTTTATTTTGGATGGCATGTGCAAATAGAGCAGATTTGCCAATAGATTATTATTAAATCATGTATCAGTGGACATGGATGTGTGGGTGTTGGAATGGGCATGAGAACAGAAAAACAAAATCAGTTGTACAATGCAATAGGATATATTTTATTTTGGATGGCATGTGCAAATAGAGCAGATTTGCCAATAGATTATTATTAAATCATGTATCAGTGGACATGGATGTGTGGGTGTTGGAATGGGCATAGGAACAGAAAAACAAAATCAGTTGTACAATGCAATAGGATATATTTTATTTTGGATGGCATGTAAAACTAGAGCAGATTTGCCAATAGATTATTATTAAATCATGTATCAGTGGACATGGATGTGTGGGTGTTGGAATGGGCATGAGAACAGAAAAACAAAATCAGTTGTACAATGCAATAGGATATATTTTATTTTGGATGGCATGTGCAAATAGAGCAGATTTGCCAATAGATTATTATTAAATCATGTATCAGTGGACATGGATGTGTGGGTGTTGGAATGGGCATAGGAACAGAAAAACAAAATCAGTTGTACAATGCAATAGGATATATTTTATTTTGGATGGCATGTGAAACTAGAGCAGATTTGCCAATAGATTATTATTAAATCATGTATCAGTGGACATGGATGTGTGGGTGTTGGAATGGGCATGAGAACAGAAAAACAAAATCAGTTGTACAATGCAATAGGATATATTTTATTTTGGATGGCATGTGAAACTAGAGCAGATTTGCCAATAGATTATTATTAAATCATGTATCAGTGGACATGGATGTGTGGGTGTTGGAATGGGCATAGGAACAGAAAAACAAAATCAGTTGTACAATGCAATAGGATATATTTTATTTTGGATGGCATGTGCAAATAGAGCAGATTTGCCAATAGATTATTATTAAATCATGTATCAGTGGACATGGATGTGTGGGTGTTGGAATGGGCATAGGAACAGAAAAACAAAATCAGTTGTACAATGCAATAGGATATATTTTATTTTGGATGGCATGTGAAACTAGAGCAGATTTGCCAATAGATTATTATGAAATCATGTATCAGTGGACATGGATGTGTTGGTGTTGGAATGGGCATAGGAACAGAAAAACAAAATCAGTTGTACAATGCAATAGGATATATTTTATTTTGGATGGCATGTGAAACTAGAGCAGATTTGCCAATAGATTATTATTAAATCATGTATCAGTGGACATGGATGTGTGGGTGTTGGAATGGGCATAAGAACAGAAAAACAAAATCATGAACCTGAGTTCTAAACTTAGAAAAGACAACTTTGAATTTAAAACTATGTATGGCATTATGCTAGATACATGCTGCACTCAAATTTCACACATGACCATCACATGAACCCATGTGAATGATGTGCCCTCACACCTGCATCCAGTATAGCAAGGAAGAGAAGAGGAATTCTGGAGAGGTGGATATACAAACAATAGCGGCAGAGAACATTCAGGCAGTCTTTCACACACTGCAAACAGAGAATGCCATGTCTGCTCACCAGACCAGGATGAAAACAAGGGATATATATCACTGGTGGGAATAAAAAGTAAACTAAAGAAGATTGAAGTCCCATGTTATCACTTAATGAGTGATCCCGATTTGTTATCCGCTAAACACTTATTATGCATGGAGAAGGAAATCCACTGGAAATCTCTCCAATATTTTTATGAAAACATCATGGCAATTTAAAGATAAGAAAAAAGTCAGTCAACCATTCATTATCCATGGGGAATTGAACTGGAAAGCAAGAAGTGAAAATAGACTTCCAGAGAAGAAACTGTTAGCATAGGACTTACAGTTACATGTAGTCATTTCACCTGTAAAATGATGGCAATTTAGTACTGCACTTAAACTCATGAAGTCTTGCTACCGTATTGGAAAGTTATTCAAAACAATTACCATGAAACTATTTATAGAAAAAGCATAGGGAAAATCTGTTATGGTGGTGAGAAAGTGACTGAAGCTGAGATGAAGTAGACATACCAGACCAGATGTGGCAGCAATATTCAATGCATAAACAAATGATAGACTTATAAATGTGCAAGATATATTCTGATGAGAAAAATTGTCTAGCACGACACAGTGAACCAAATTTCTTTCCAGCAAACCTAACAGTTTCTTTAATATAATCTTTCCACTTAATGTCAGCTGAAAAGAAGGTGCAATGAGTTACTCATTGGAGGTTAGCATCAGCCATGCTGACAAAAGTCAAAACAGGTTCTCTTAAAAAATTAAAAGCAAGCAGTTTCATTCTGGAGATGTTAAAATTAACAAGCTGTTTCTTGCCCCAGTTAACAACAGATCGTTGGTCATTTTCAGATTTTCTGATGATTTGACTTTGTAATCAATAAAACTTCCTATTTTCAAACAGAATACAATTAAAAAAAGGATCTTAAAACAGAACACATTTAGTTTCTGAGCACAAACAGCAAACAGAACAAAGAATAGTTACAGTAACCCGAATAAAACAATGACTTGTTCCTTGCTCAAAAACAGGTTGGGGAGAGACACGATAACAAAGCAATTGTATATTCATTTCAATATTTTCCTTTCTTTTTATCAGGTTTTGCATAAAATCTATATTTGCATTCAGTTTTTATGTTCAATATTGCCATTCTTTTTCACTTTGTGCCAAAGGAACAAAAAAAATGAATTAATGTCAGAATATCTACATAAGGAATTATCTTTCAATACTTTATTATTTGGATCAACAATCTTTCTCATTATGCTTCTCAGAGACACATAACTGAAACAAAATCTGTTTTCAAACTTCAATTTCTGATGTTTGATAGTCCAGAAATGCCATATAGGTATTTGCAAATTCCACTCCCGCACTACTCACTAAATTTTTCACAATGAATAATTCTCTTTCTTTTTAAATTAATTTTCAATACCTAAAATTTAAAATAAAATGAAAAACCTTTCTTGAAGGTTTCATTTTAGCTTTAATTTAAAACTAAAGGATTAAATTTACTATTTGCAGTAAGCTAAATACTCTGGTGTACTTCAAACAGAAGTTATATTGACTGCATCATTTTTTTTTCTGTTTTTTTCTAAAATAACTGACTAGCACCCACATTTTATTCATCTTTCATTGCTGTGTAATTCACTGGAAAAAATCTTCCAAAAATAAAATATACATTTCTGAAATTTTATTTGTGAAATATTGGCTGTTTAAGTATAATTAATCTGATTTGAAAAAATATTTAATTTCAAAACAACACAAAAATGGATTTTTAAAACAAAACAGCAGTTGTATTTTTAACTGACATCACCATTTTATGTAACTGACAGGGTGATGGCAAGTGATTACATAGTTATTGTTGTTTTATAGAGATTTGTCTGTAAAACATAATTTAAGAAACTGATGTAAGCACATTTTTTATATAATTTTTAAGTACTCAATAATTTTAAAAATGTTTCAAAATATTCTCTGCAATGTAATTTTAGGAATGTTGACTTTAAATTTACAATAGTCATTGCTCTTATTTTCTGATTATGATATGCATGGTCGATTATACTTTCAAAAATGGACATGTAACATTATATATATATATATATATATATATATATATATATATAATTATTTTTAAAATCTTGCTACAAAATGATTTGTATTAAGCTTTTCAATTTTTGATTTGTAAATATAGTTTTCACTTAATAGCAATATCACCTAACTGGATGAAAGTAATGCAGAATTTTAAGAAATTTATAAATTAAAAATTATTGTAATTTACATTCTCCAAGGAGTGCTGCTTTTAACTAATACAAAAAATTATGGATGAAAATTTAATCCCTCAAAATTTCATGAAATTAAAAATTTATTTTTAACCAAGATTTTCTAAACAAATATTTAAAAAATAATTTCATTCATCTGTGATAAGTCATGAAAGTTTCATTACAATCCGACAGTTATTTGATTTTTGCAAGAATTTCCAAATCCATGTGTTTTTTACGTGAAAAAAGGTGCTAAAACACTAATCTTAAATCTCAACCATAAACATAAAAAAAAGATTTTTAAACAAAATTTCAAATGTGCTAGAGAGGATTAAAAAACTTTGGTGTTTCATCTTAATAATGGAAACATCAATATTTTGACAATAAAACTTTGTTTTTCTTAATTTTGAGGCCTTTTTCATCAGGCTATAATGCTATATGCTTTTTTTTTCCGTAAAAAGTGAAGGTAACTATAACTGAAATATGATAATCATTTTGAAAAAATAATTCATTACTTGACACCAAAAGATAGTATTTGAGTTTTTTTTTTGTTTTTTTTTTACATTCTTTATAATTTTTATAATCAACATATTTCATGTGATAGAACATTTTCAGGAATTAACCTTTTGAAAGTAATGATTGTTCTATTTTAAAAAAAAAAATGATAATCAACAAACAAAAATAAATATAAAAAGATAATAAACATAAAATAATGGCTTTAATAAATAAAATAGTTTTCTCTTATTACGGGCCACCATATTTCTGTAGAAATTCTGTAGAAATGTCAACACGAATGACGGAGGCGAGCAATCGATGCTTAAAGCATTTTTAAAATATTTTTTAACCAAATTTAGCAATTATAGTGTCATTAAGTAAAGCTGGAGGGAATTTTATGTATCAGCAATTCCTTAAGAAAAATATTTTAAGATCTTTCAAAATAAAATCCTTTATTAAGTAGTATGAGCAAGTAATATTGTCAGTGTTATTAAATTAAATTAAAAACAAACTAAACTTACTAAATGGAAATGCACACTAAGTCAACACGCTCTAATTTTTAAAATTTGTTGTCTACAATTTTAGTCTAAAATGGCGATTCGATGAAAGACGAGAAAACGTATCAATGTTTTAAAAATCTTTGAAAAAATAATTTAAAATGCATTTTGTGGGGCTTTTACGAAGTCCATGACCGCACATTTAACTTACCTTCAGGGCGAATAATAAAAGTAAAACCTTTTCATACAAAAACAAACAGGATTAAGTTGTTGTTGGACTTAATATTTCGTAATCAATAAAAAAAAATCCGATTTTTAAAGATATTGCTATTAAAAAAGATTAATTATTTGAAAATAGAAAACTAAAAAACATGTGTAGTATCTAAACTGAAACAACGAGC
>OZ038479.1:42736061-42738561 GCA_964036315.1 Acanthosepion esculentum
AGTTCTCAAACATCCCCCTTTTATATTAATATCATATTATGAGTTTCATAAAAATTCTGTCAAATACTTGTGTGTATGCATCTATTGCCAGTGGATTTCGTGTCTGAAGAAAAAGATTTTTTTTGCAAGGAATAATCTATTTTTAGAAGAATTGTTATTATTTTTTAAGTTTTAATTGGGATTCTTTATAAACTTTAAAATTTTTTCACATTCTGTATGAATTTGTAGTATTACTTTTTTTTCAGAAAGTAATGTAAAATAATTAAAATGTGAATATAAAATAATAAAAGTAATACAATAAACTAAGTTTATTTATTGCTTGTGGAAACAATGTAGAAATTTTATATGAAATAAATATAAATTTAAAAAAATGGTTAATAAAAAGGCTAAGATAAAAAATTAATTATAATACACTGGGTTTGTTTATTAAGATATATATAAGTTTCATTAAGACAATGGTCAAATGCCAAAGTACTGCAATTAACATTCCATTTGGGTTTGTTATGTTCAGTTACATGCAAATACTCTTGGGAAAGGTATGAATCCAAGTCTGTCACCACTCATGGGTTAATTATTAAGACTTGTCATATTAAGCCATTATTATCACAGAAAAAAAAGGAGGATTACAATCTGAAATTATTTTCTGGCTTTAAATAACCTGCAAAAGATTGGTAAGTTGTAAAATAACAAATCAATCAATAAAACATGTTGAAAATACCTAAAAATGTAACTCAAGCTTTGTTTTCATGTCTAGATTAATCACTGATGCAGTCCAAAATTATTCCTCTCCGCCCATACGGAAATTATAAAATAATATTTCTCTATGGCAATTGTAATATTTTTGCTTTGCTTAATTTAACATTTAATATAAGCACCCTTTGAAAATGAAATAGTTTTGACCCGATTCTATAACATTCTAGAAGTGTCTGAAGAAGACAATATGCGAGTGCCACAGTAGCTCATTCTGTCCGCAACCATGGTAAAAAAATGTTGAACTTGACAAAAAGCTGTGAATGAAAATAGTTGATATGGGCAAGCAGAAGGATGGATATGTCAAGGGTGTGATGACTATGAATTATTTCATCAGACCTAAGGTAGCAATGCATTTAACTACAGAAATATGAATAACTGGCCCGTTGATGTGGTTCCTTCTCATCTATCAGTATACTGCTACCTGTTTAAATGCTGATTCTCCTCAAATTATGTCAGTAGAGAACAAAAGATTCTAGATTTTAGGTTTCACTCGCCCACATTGAATTTTTTAATTCTGACTTGTTGGTTTTGTTATTTTACTGAAACTGTCTGCGTCTTGTTTATGTTACTAAATGTTTAAGTTAAATATAATCCTTGTTACAGTAATCTCATTTTACTCAATTTGTTTAATCAGCATACAAGTTTTTCATTATTTTTACCAGTAGTAAGATATAGCCTCATGGCTATTGTAATTATACCTTTCAATCAGGGCATTTAAGTATATGGCTTTTACAATTGGTGGAAAGATAAATTGTGTTGAATAGCTAATTGTAATAAAGTTCTTACAGACAATAAACGTACTGTGGGAATTTAAAGTTTCATTACAGTCTACTCTAGGCATTTGCAAGTAGCCTTTGCCTGCAAACTGAACCATGTATTTTTCATTGCAATTTTTAATAGTGTAGACCCACAGACTTCCAACAATAATTTCACCTTTCCTTTCATTCCTGAAGAAGACAATATGTGAGTGCCACAATAGCCCATTCTATCTGCAACCATGGTAACAACTGCTGAACTTGACAAGAAGCTGTGAATGAAAATAGTACAAGCAGGAAGATGGATATATAGCGGACGTGACAACTATGAATTATTTCATCAATTCCAAGGTAGCAACACGTCTAACTACAAAAATATGAATAAATACAAAAATTGATTTACAGAAATAGCAACAATTAGGCTGAACATTGGTGTTGTGGGGAAGCAAAAGGATGAGACTTTGTCAGAGCAATTAGTTCATTGTGGGAATGGCAAGCATCAGTAATAAATCACATGTGTAAGCTTTTAGGAGTGTATTCAGTTTTGCCATGTGAAGCTCATATTTACAAATAACTTCAACTATCTATCGGCATAGCATTAGAGCTCATATCAAATTCATCATCCAGGAATGGAATTTTGCAGCACCAACATGATGAGCAGAGGTGTTGTTTTGGGCCCACTGATAGGGTTGCTTCTCTTCTATCGCTATACAGCTTTCTATGCTTACATACTGATTCTCCTCTGTTTATATCGGTAGAGATAGGCTCAATTTGAACAAAATTTTAGATTCTAGATCTTAGCTTTGATTGGCCGATGTTTAATTCTTAATTCTGATTTGTTGGTTTTGTTATTTTACTGAAACTACACCCATACCGTGTTTACATTACTAAATGTCTAAGTTAACTAGTGTTTTAATCCTGGCTACATCTGTTCATACACAAGAAAATATATTTTAGGTTTTTGGAGGTGAGACAGATATACAGCAATTTCC
>OZ038479.1:42746061-42786061 GCA_964036315.1 Acanthosepion esculentum
AACCATAAGATCTAAAAAATCTTCCCCACCTCCAGATTAACTCTTTAATAAACAAACATATTGTTTCCTATTTTCAAATGTAAATCATTTTCACCAAAGTTACTGAAGATTGCCTGATGACGAGATAAAAACTTTAAGTCTCGAAACATAGAAATTTCCATGTCACAAAGTAAAATATTTTTAATAAAAATATCATTAAAAATATTTATGCTCTACATGGCATTGAGCACTTTTTAAAAAAGTAAATGTCAGAGAACTGTGGATTCTAAACCTGTTCTTTCTCTTCATTTGGATATGTATATATAAGGTTAATGGTCAGAGTTGAATCAGACCAGGAAACAGTAATATCAAAAAGTGATCAATACATGAGTGAAAAAAAATATAAATAGAAGTAAAAATAACATGTTTTTAACTTTAAAAATCAGGAGGTCAATTAAAATACACAACCTCAGCTTTGACCTGATGGTCTCTTCAGGTGATTTTTAAAAATGACCACCTTAACACTTTATTTTTTAAAAAAACTCATAAAGAATGCTACATAATTATAAATATGTAGCGTTCTTTGTGTTTTTTTTAAATAAAGCATTAAGGTGGTCATTTTTTAAAAATATTGCCTGAAGAGACCGTCAGGTCAAAACCAAGATTGCGTATTTCAACTGATCGCTTGATTTTTAAGTATATATATATATATATATATATATATATATATATATGTGAAGGTATTCATCATGTAGGAAATTTGAAGTAAATAATAATTTTTATTATTGATACTAGCATAAAACTAAAGCTTAACATACAACATACTTATGATATATTACGTAAGAGGAGAAATAAAATGTTTGTCTGAGCAGAATTTTATTGACAAAAAAGAAAGAAAAAACATGCAAGAATTTAGGATTCATATGAATATTCTGTGCAAAATTACAAACAAATGTAACACTAAAATTACACAATAGAAAACATGTGGAAGTAAAATGTATTTCCACATTTTAAAGCAGACATTTTTCCATAAAGTCATGCAATAAGCTGTATGACGTTCAAATATTCTGCTTTACAGCTAACAAAGGTTTCTCTCCTGTGTGTGCTAACATATGTTGTTTGAGATGTGAATTTCGAGAAAATTTATTTCCACACGTATCACAGTGGAACGGTTTCTTTCCAGTGTGTGTTAGCATGTGTCGTTTGAGTGGCGTATTTTGGGAAAATTTACAACCACAGATTTCACACTGGAAAGGTTTCTCTCCAGTGTGTGTTAATATATGTTGTTTGAGTGATGATTTAAATGAAAATGTTAGTCCACAGATTTCACAAGGAAAGGCTTTCTCTCCAGTGTGCGTTAGCATATGTTTTTTAACTGATGATTTAAGAGAAAAACCTACTCCACAGATTTCACAGTGGAATGGTTTCTCCCCAGTATGGGTTAACATATGTTTTTTGAGATTTGAATTTTGAGAAAAATTAACTCCACAGATTTCACAGTGAAAAGGTTTCTCTCCAGTGTGTGTTAACATATGAGTTTTGAGTGATGATTTAAGGGAAAATCTTACTCCACAGATTTCACAGTGGAAAGGCTTCTCTCCTGTGTGTGTTAACATGTGTTGTTTGTAAGTTGAATTTCGTGACAATTTCGATCCACATATTTCACAGTGGAAAGGTTTCTCTCCAGTGTGTGTTAACATGTGCTGTTTGAGATGTGAATTTTGGGAAAACTTAAATCCACAGATTTCACAGTGGAAACGTTTCTCTCCAGTGTGTGTGAACATATGTTTTTTGAGATGTGAGTTTTGGAGAAACTTATAACCACAAATTTCACAAGAGAATGGTTTCTCAACATTGTGTGTTAACATGTGCTGTTTAAGACTAGAGTTTTGGGAAAATGTACATTCACAAATTTCACAGTGGAAAGGTTTCTCACCTGTGTGTGTTAACATGTGTTTTTTGACTGATGATTTAAGGGAAAAACTAACTCCACAGATTTCACAGGGAAATGGTTTCTCTCCAGTGTGTGTTAACATGTGTTGTTTGAGATTACCATTAAGGGAAAACTTAAATCCACAGATTTCACAGTGGAATGGTTTCTCTCCAGTGTGTGTTAACATGTGTTTTTTGAGTGACGAATTTTGGGAAAACTTAAATCCACATATTTTACACTGGAAACGTTTCTCTCCAGTGTGTGTAAACATGTGTTGCTTAAGATGTGGATTTTGGGAAAACTTCAATCCACAGATTTCACAGTGGAAAGGTTTCTCTCCAGTGTGTGTATACATGTGACGTTTGAGGTGCGCATTTTTGGAAAACCTAGCTCCACATTTTTCACAGTGGAATGGTTTGTTTCCAGTCTGTTTCAACATGTGTGTTTCGAGATTTGAATTCATTGAAAATATGACTCCACAGATTTCACAGGAAACGGTTTGTCCCCTATGATTCTTCTGATGGCACTCCTGTTTTGATTTAGTGTGAACTGTTAATCTGCAAATTTCACAGTGAATCAATCCTTTTTTTTTCAGGAATATTCAGAATGATTTTCAGGTACTCTCAAAGATGCAAGCTGCCAAAAGAAAAAATAATTTAACTGAGCAATAATGGATTTTCTATTTAGCATTATGAAATAGGTTTATCAAAAAAATGCATTTTCAAGTATTTATATAAAGCTTTTCCTAAAATCTAAAAAAAAATCCATTATATACTGAGCAAAATAGACGGCTGAAACTGGTTATTTTAAAATGATCTTTGACCAACTAGACTTTTGAACTAAGAAATTAATGCAGAAAGATTGATAAATTGCTCTTTGAAATCTGGCACATTATACAGTTTATTCTGACTGAAATGCAGTGTTAGTTGTCTCTTTTTCCTTTATCACTCCCCCTTCTCAGGACTGTAACATATTAGTCACAATACCCAGCAGTCTTGAAATGGTTCTCTCTCTACATACATCTGTGAACACCATGTCAAATGACTTAATCACTCTAAAGCTACTGGTGGTCAGACTTTCAATGTTTCTGTTGCTCAATCTCTCAATCAAATAGCAGATTTCCCTACTCACGTCAATAATAATTCTGATTAGCATGCTTCTTGGTTTATTCTTCACCTCCTCTCTTGGCTCTTGTCAAGCATCACAACTCTGTCCTCGTGGCAATTCAGTTAATGCTGTAGTTTCTGTTCATCTTTCTTTTGAATCATTTTTTCAGCATGAATCTTCTACCCACAAGACTTCCTTTTGGTTACCTCCACACAAGTTACAATTAATTTTGTGATTTTCTCCATGACATATATTTGAGAAATATCTTTAACCTTTCTTCGGAAAACTGTGCCATTGAGATTTCTGCTCAAGCGAAAGCTGGCATCAATTCTTTTGTGCCATCTTGGAAATGCAAATTGCAATTCATTTTGTGACTTTCTTCATGACACACCTTGGGGAGTAATCTTTAACCTTTCTATCAAATATTGTGCCATTGAGTTTTGTTTTCAGGTGAAATTTAGCATCATTTTTTTTGTGCCATCCCGGAAATACCAGGTGAAATCACTATCTTGGTTGACACCTGCCTGTTCAGCCACTTTAGCCCACGAGACACACTTTTTTTCCATCTTTATGAAAATGGTTACTCTGAAAGCAACACAATCTACTTTCTGACTGATCATAATAACTGCAAACATATCCTTGATGAGGCTAAGTTTTTATTTGCTGAGAGAATGAGTTACGACATAGTCTCTTGTAAGTTTGGTTCTTGGGACAACTCACAGCTTCGTTGTAGTGTATTAAATAAGGGAAAGTCCTCAGTCCTTTATTGATAAATTTTCTTCCCATTCTACATTTGAATCATCTAGAACAGCCTGAGTGAAACATGAATGGGCCATCTCAACATGCATCTGGTGCTTCTGCTATATATCTAGAGATTCTTGGCAAAATTCAAAACGAATTTCCCATGTTATTGGTCCTAAACTGGCATCTCGGCTTCAGTTACTTACCCACCACCATAAAATAGCTTCCCCGTCCTTTTTCTATAAATATTTTTGTAGTGATTCTTCTGATAACTTTTCCTTTTTAGCACTTTGACTTCATAGGACTACAAAAACAGAGAAATGATTCATGCAAAACGTATTTTAACAACAATACCCAAACAACTGACACTTTTTAAAAAATTATTTCATCACAAGCAAGGCAATAAAGCCACTGGGATGCAAAAGGTTACTGAGTGGTAGAGAATATGAGGAAAACTACTATTAAGGAGAGAGGACAATAAAAGAAATATCAAGAAACAGGAAAATTATGTTAGAATCAAAGAAAAGGGTGCTGAAATGCTACGTAATATCAGACTTTCTATATGGTAGTGAATTCTGGGCAATTTAATCACAGATAAAGAGGATACTTGAGCCAACAGATTTCTGTCTGAATTTCATGGATGAGGAGTTATAATCCGCCTACAGAAGGATGATGAGGATTGATGGAGTATGTGAGGAAGTCTTAAAGACAATTGTAACAAAAAGGACACTTGCATTTAGAATCACAAAGATACAATTGAAATTACTGGAACACCTAATAAGGAAAGAGGGCTTGGAGAATTTGAAACTCATAAGGATATCAATATATGGTCAGCGGGAAACATTGAGTAAACTAGTTAACAAGTTTTTGTAAATGGACAGCAGAACATGGACCAGGAGAGATAGTAGGGGGACAAATACTACTTAGAGCTAGAAAAGATAGGAAACTGTGGAGAGCTTAGTATTGTATTTGATTGGCAACTAAATCTTGCCATTTTACCATTGAAATTGCTAGATGGAACACTGTAAGTCCTATTCTGGTAGTTTCTTCTCTTGCACTTCTTACCAGTGGAACTCTCTTATAGCTTCTTCTAAATGGCTTAGTAAGTTTGTTTTCTTCCCAAGTTCAAGTTATGGTGTTATGATGTTTCTAGCCTAAATTTTGACTTGGTGCACTCTTTCTTAGCAAATTGTGAAATAAAAGATTTCTTCATAGGCCACTCTTCTAGGTTTTTCTATATAAATGTGGGCTCTATCCTCAGACCTACATTGTTTCTAATTTTTATCATCAACCTTCTTGATGTCATCAGTTCTTGTTTTCTATGCCAGTGATACAGGTATTTACTCCTACTAATGGTAAGTCTGATAGGTTCAATAAGGTCAAATTTCAACTAATATCGAAAATGACCTTCAATCTGTTGTTAGCTGGGGTGAGAAATACAGGATGCCCAGTTAAAAAAAGCAGAAAATTTATTATCACTGTTTTATCTTTCAGGAATAAATTCCTTGAATATTCATGACCTTGAATGACATTCAACTCCTGCGCAATGAATTAACTCTGATTGGCTGTTTTAGGATTGATTAACTGCTGCTCAGTCTTGTGACTTGTCATTTGAAGGTTATTTGCAGACAACTTTTGCCTTTTGTTCTGTCCATTTCGTTTGGTTAAACACCTCACTGATTTTAAGCATCAAGTTATCATACTTTTCAAAGAACATCCACGGTGAGGATTGACAAAATGTGCAGAAATTTTACCTGAATTTTTCAGTCACTTCAGTCATCACTAGTTTTCAACAGTTGTCTCATGTCTTTTTGAATTTACCGCTTTTTTACTGGTTACCTTGTAGATTTCTAATTTTGACATCACCAAAAGTAAACTGCTTTGTTTGCCTGAGAACCATTCTTTAAGGGCAATTCATTGCACCTTCTCAGTCAAACATTTTCTACTGATATCAACTTATCAACTAAAAGCTTTAAAAATTCAAATGCAATGTTATCATTTTCTGTCTACCTGAACACTGTATTTTTTATTGTCCTTTCTACTTAATAACTTTCCCGGTTTCTTTCGTTCCCAGTTACAGCCTTTGCATCTTTTTCATATTTTGTAAATGTTTTATTTTTTGTTCTATGCAAGCTCAAAAATGAAAACCTAAAATAAAATTCTGATTCATGCCCCATGACTAATGAACTTTCACCCTGAATTTAGTCACTAAACGAACTCAGAAAGTAGAGGTAAATTGACAATGAATTCAATACCTCATTAAATTTTTGGATTTCCTTTTGATTTTTATATAATAATAATGAAAATGAAAATAGTTGCAATGATATATTCTGATATAAGCATTTGAAAAAATTTACAAAAAGCAATTGTAATGCGTAACATCACTCAAGTATTTATCTTAATATTTTTTCCCTTTTTCTGTTGATCCCTTTTCATACTGTAAGAAATTCAAAATTATTTATTCAACATTTCATAAAGTGTTAATGTTCATGAGATTCTTTTCTTCTTCAAACAAAACAAGTTTCAAGATTGTGGAAATTTTGAGCTTCTATATTTTACTTGATTTTTGACAGAAATTTGTAAAATAGGAGCAGGTTTCTAAGATAAATGTTTGACCTTTTGAACATTTTGACAAGTGCTGGATGAAAAAATGTGTTCTCCATTATATTTTTTGCAAAAAGTAATATTTTTTACAAAATCTAATTAATCCTTAGTCATAACATTTTCCTGTCAAATGTTTGGGGCAGAAATTGAATTTTAAAGAAACTTTTTAATTTCTCTTTTGTTGGTGATAATCGAACTGAGTAGAAGGGAGTTATTATTTTACTATTAAAAAATTCCTAAAATCTTTATTTATGGATTAACTTCAAATAGGTAGATGCAAAAATTGCTCAAAATATAATAAAAACAAAATTTTATCCTCAAAATCTTAATACAAAAAGGAATGATCAAAGAATTTTTTCATGTAAAAATTACTTTTTTTATTTCTGTTTAGAAACTCGAAGATTTTGGTTAAAAATCTTGTTTTTGTCATCAACACAGGACCTTAGATTATGGGAAATTTGAGCTGTTTTGTTTTTTTTGTTCAGTAAAAACACATGGATTTGGAAATTCTTGAAAAATCAGTTAAGTGTTGAATTTTAATGACAATTTTCAGACTTACTCAGAAATGAATTAAACTATTTTTGAAATCTTTCTTTTTTAAAAAGTCTTTGCATTTTTTTTTTTTTTACATCTGCTACCCACCACTCATTTAATTTTATGAAATTTTGAAAAGTTCCTTTTTTTTTATTGCAGAGTATTCTTGTGATAAGGACAAGCCCGCAGAGAATTTAAATCATCAACCTTGACATCCAGTTACAGAAAATCTGCCCCAAATCATAAAAAAATGGAATAAAGCTAAAACATAAGTATCTAAAATTCAATAAAATATCAAAACACTTAAAATATTTTACATTTTGAAGATTACTGGGTAGTTAAAAAATTATATGTAAAAGGCTTTGCATTCATCATGTAATTTTATTTCAATTATCTCTTGAAAATGTTTTTGTGATATTTTAAATTAAACGTAATATTTGTTTCAATCTTGATTAATTACACTTTAAATAAGCTAATTTTTCTCAAATAACATTTCAGAAAAATATATTTTGTTTTTGAAAGAATTTTTTTAATAAAGAGAATTATGCTGTGGTCCATTTATAGATTTTAATGATATTCAAAGAAAAAATAATTCCAATCAATTTAAATTCAGTTTGAAATACAGTAAAGTATTTCACTTTATTGGAAATATGAAATTTATTTGATTAGCTTGGAATTAAAACTAAACTAAAAATTTTAAGGACTTTGCCTTTTTTAAAATGCATTTTAAACCATAGGTATCGCCTTGTCACCTACTTCAGACTTATATTTCAAATAAAAGCAAAACTTGACTCAATTGTAGGAATTTAATTTAAATTATGTAAAATGCATTTTTCAGGTGTGTATGTGTGTCTTTTAGAAAGTTAATGTCGGGGCAGGGTATTACGGTGGTGATGCATGATAAATTCCAGGCAAACCTAAAAACAACAACTAAGTAACGATAACCTCGCCTATTATTAATTACAAATAATGTTACTTAAAATGCCTTTTTTGTTTTCTTTAAAAGTCCACTGGATGAATCTCAACTTTTTCATACAAAAACAAACAAAAGAGGAAGTTGATGCTGAACTTGATAAAACTTAGTATTTTCAAAGGAAATTAAAAAATATATGAAATTAGGTACCTCCACAAGATCGCTAAAAAAAGAGCATAGCATGATTAAAAAGATGCCAAACTTGACAAAAACAAAATTTTATCATCTAAATGTTTATGTTATTAAGAGGACAGATCAAAATATTTTGGGGTATTTTTTTACATTTTTTAATCGTTCCTAACACGTCCGAAAATTTCGTTAAAAATCTTGTTTTTTTAGAGTCAGCAAAATTGACAGATGGCAACCATTTTCTTCCATTTTATAAAATCACTGAAAATCTCAGTTTGAAATTCTTTTAAATATCAATTATCATTTTTTCAAAACTTATTTTAAGAAAATCAGAAATTATAATGTTTATTTAAAATATTTTGAACCAAGCTTAACTTAGCTTCTGCGCCGAAAAGATGTAATTTGAAAAGTAAAACAAAGCAGGTCATAAACTTTTGCGTCACTTGACAGGTGATGAATGATATATTGACGGATTCCGTGAGGATAATTTGTTCTATGGAAGGAGAAAAGTGAAATATTTTACATTTAAGTGAACAAATTATTTACCTCGTTATTTTTAAAGAAAACTTTCAGCGCTCTATTGTTTTTGGTTTATTGTACTTAGCTTTCACCTTTACATTTACGATGCTTTATGGAAAATATATTATAAAAAAATTAAAATAAGACTGTTACGAATGAGATTAAATTTCATAAGAAGGGTATCTAATTAATTTATATTTGTATTTCCATTCATTTTATTATTAATTTTGATATTCCATTCATGGAAAAAATGCCATAACTGAGATTAATATAAAAATAAGATCATATAAATTTCATAAGATGATACTGATACTTGTAGGTACCTTTCTCAGTTGAAAAATCAAATAAACTTCTCCACACGTGTTTCGCAAAAGTAAAGGCCTTAACAGTGGAGAACAATGCTTAACTCAAATAACGCAACTTAATTGTATTCTGGTTGGTCTTCCATACTTTATAATTAGAGCACGATTATAAACACAAAATTACATTTCTTAATTACTGCGGATCTTCTGATTAGTCAAAATGATACAATTTACAATGCACTAAAAAAAGATCTATCTCATAAGTACACTTACAAAACCTGATGTGGCTTTTAACTAATTTTATAATATTTTAACAACTTAAATGTAAAAATCTATTATAATTAAAAAATAACAAATAATTGCATTAAAAATTCATTTTTCATCGAAAAATTGTTTTCCTTTCAGAAAATATTGTCCATATTCATAAAAGCAAATAAAAGCATTTGAAATTAAATAATATATTTGTTTTATTGAGTTTTGTATGTTACAATTCAGTAGGGGGGGATCCAATTAAAAAAAAAAACATGATTTGCATTCCTCAAAGCCTCGTGCTTTTAACTATTGTAATCACTAGTGACTAAACCTGACGCGATCGAATTTATTTGTGGTGGGGGGGTAATAAATATAAAAAAAATATTTCTGCCATGACTTTAATAAAAGACAACATATTTATAATAATTTCGCTCATCTGTGAATAGTTTCTGAAAGTTTCATTAACATCCAACAATTATTTTTATTTTTGCAAGATTTTCCAAATTAATGTGTGTCATACAAAAAAACGTGCTAAAAAATTGTATGTTATTTTACTAGTTCCGGTGATACAAAGAGAAACAAAGATTTTTAAATGAAAATTCAGTTTGTTCTAAAAAGAAGGAAAAATTTTAAAAAAATAATTAAAATAAACTGATCTTTCCTCTTAATAATAACACAAATATTTAGACGATAAAATTTTGTTTTCGTCAAGTCTGGCGTCTTTTTCATCATGCTAGAGATCTCGTGGAGGTACCTTTGAAAATAGGTCGCATTTTGTTTCATATACAGTTACCGTTTTCTCGTCTTTAATAAGCAATTATATACAGTTTAAATCACAATCATTAAATTTAACGGTAAATTAGAAAAAACAAAACAAACTAGTAACAATTTGAATAGTTCAAGTCGCAGTCTACCTCCAGGGGTCATGGGCCCCAACGGTAGTCAAGTCAAAATATGTTTTTAATTTTACGATAATCGAAAAAAATCTGACTGTCTTTTCGTGGAATCTAACTTTTCAGAGAAAAAATTTAATTAACTTACCTTTTCTGGGTGAATCTGAACTTTTTCATGCAAAAACAAAACTAAACAAGAAAATTGTTGTTATTGCTGCACGTGATATTTCTTTATCGACCTCGGGACTATTTCGTAAAGTTAATCGATAAAACTACTTATTTTCAAATAAACTGCAATTTCAAAATTAAAGGATTTTAAAATAAGGCGTTGTTCGTGAACACTGGAGAAAAGAACAAAGAAATACCGCCACCGGTGTAAAAGAACAATTTGTTCCTTGCTTAAAAATAATTTTACGTTTATTAGACAATGTGACAATAATAACAATATTGTATCGCAGTCACAATCTTTTTTGTCTGAATCTTCATAAAATTTACATTTGCTTTCTGTTTTCCCTTTCGTTAATGCCATTCTTTTCAACTTTATTGTGGTGAATGAACAAAACAAATGAAATAATGTTGTATAGTGTGAACACTAGTGCTGTCTTTTTCGGGTCGACATCATATTGAAATTGAATTATCATCTTGTTTCAAGTTTGTGAAACTCGTAAGAGACATATGGCTTAGGATAGGTTAAAAAAAACTGTTTAGACTTTAGTTCAATCCCGATTTCAGATAGTGCTGAAAAGTCATATAGCTATGAGGAAATTTTAATACCCAAATTAACGGCAGAGCTATGAAACGTAAGTGTGTTGTAAATGAATTCTGATAATATTTTTAAATTAATAAATATTATTTCCACATTTTGAGTAGAATCGGATGTAATTTTGAAATACAGCACCAAACTATTTTGCTTTTGCAGATTGGAAAAATTAAATAAGCTGTTCGCTTGGAATTAAAATAAAAGTTTCAAGAAAGATTTTAACTTTTTAAGAAAGCATCATTTTTTTAAACTTTAGGTGACGGTCTTTTTTCTTTTCGTTATTTTTTTTTTTTTTTTTTTTAGATCCCTTAGTTTAGGGATTTTTCTTTTCATTTACACAGAGGTGGGGACTGATACAGACTCCAAAAACAATATCTCCACATTTTTTTTCTAATAAAATCACCTATTGAGAACAGAGTGCGATGGGTAAATTGTCGCTATTTTATATTTTTAATTTCGCGATTGCGTGTTGTGTGTGTGTTTTTTATTTTGTCGACTGCACAGTAGGATCAGTTAGACACTGTCTGTGAGAAAAGGACCACCATAACACAAAAATTGGTCAAAAATTTGGAAACGGCATGCTGTACTGCTTGGCATTCTTACCGGAATCTCTCATACAAACATTTCAGAGGGTTTGAGTATCAATCTGTGGACAGGGCACAGAATTCGGAAAGAGTTGGATGAGTCTAATAGTGATTACGAAGGTGTTTGGAGTGATCACTAGTGATGGCGATGTTATGCCTCCATTCATCTTTCCACATGCCTCAGACTCAACACGGAGGCCTACATCAAGTGCTTTGAGGAGATAGAGCTGTCTTGGGTCAAGAGGGTGACTGTTGGAATTTAATTTGAGAACAATATTTTACAAGTTCACATTCTCGTTATTTTTTCTATCCTCATTCCAGCCTCTTTTTACTTTCAAAACCGGCTCCCAAAGCCTTGATTCTTATCAGAGATAAGAATATATTTTCTGACTAACGAGAGAGCTGGACAATATAAAAAGGAATTCCACCACCATTATTCTTTCCATGGTATCATAAAGTCTGGAGGAAACCTCACAGCTTGTTCACTCCAACCTGTTTTCATTACTTTCAAACCCGGCTCCCACATCCCTGATTCTTATCAAAGATAAGAATGTGTTTTCTGACCAATAGAGGGGTCAAGAAATTTGTACAATGATTTTGGAGGGAAAAGTCCCCGATCCATCGGAGCCTACCAAATCTCCATAAATTTGGAAAATCTTTGCCTATTTGACAATGAGACTTCAGCCCGCCGTCTGTGAGGTCGACGATAGGGAGCTCCAGTCAACTTCAAAACCACTTTCAACCAAAGAAGAACTACCTACTAAAGGGCTGTCAAGAACGAACGTCGGCCCACAATTCAAAGCTGCATCCCTTCACCACCCCTTCTGACGAGCCAGCTGGACTTCTGTCGTCGACCTCAACTGCAAGATTCCTATATCTACCAACAATTTTCCTACTCTACAAGAACTGTGAGTGTTTCTAAACTTTAACAAAATTCTACTCGCTTAAAGAACCTTTTATGCGATCAGAGAAATATTTTGAGCAAGCCTTTTTTCTGTTATGAACATTTTCTTTTCTCTTAAAGGACATTTTCTCTTTTCCCTTTCTTTCACTCTTAATTGTCTTTATCCATTTAGCCTTTTTTTTCTGTATATGTAAATAAACACTTTCTTCTTTTATTGTTACACACCGAGCAGGAGTTTTTTCTTTATTCGTACGAGCCTAAAAGAGAGAGTTTGTCAGCTCTAATCTTGCTGTTTTTTACTCGCGTTTTGTCGCAATTTTTTAACCTCAACCCAATTTTTTTAACCTCAACATTTGGATGCGGGAAAGCCGGGACAGATTTCCTGGCAACAGGACTCTGCACCATACCACACAAGACTGAGAACCCAGTCATGACTGCCAGGCAATTTCTGTAATCACATCACCCCTTACATCTGACCACGTAACTCCCCAGACTGCACCCCATTGATTATTATGTGTGGGGTGCAGTTGAGCGAGAAACCAACAAAACTCCTTGTAACACCAAAGATGAACTTGTGGCGGACTTCACCACATTTATTTAACTTAGATTAGGAAACCAAACTGACGCGAAGAAAAAGAGAATAAGCCAAAGACATCATTGCACATAAAATTTGTATTTAACAAGACGTACAAACAAGGATGTGAAAGAAAAGCATGCACTGAGTAAAACAAGAGTTGTCTCTCTTTAACTATCAATTGTTCCAAAGTTCACTGAAAGAAATAGGTTGTAATAGTTTCTGGTAATAAATGTTTTCAACAGTTTTGCTGTGTAAGAAAAAAGATTATGTGAGTATAGGGAATATTCAGCATGTGAGTGGTGGTGTGAGTGAGAAGATTATCGCATGGTTTCAACTTTCGTGGATTTCTGTGACAGCTGAGATCTCACTGATTTACTAAGAATTTTCTTTGCTTATATAGGTGATCATCGGCTCCGAAAGCGCTGCGCGGGAAGAATCACTCTTAACGTACAGACAATCTGATTAGTTGGCATTGACCAATCAGTGAGCGAGCTTTGGGGAGACTCACGAAAAGCTTCTGGGATCTGATTCTCCAAAAAGTGCACGAAATCGACTACATGAAAATATAGCGATTATAAAATTGTCGCATTACATCGTAGTGTTGATTTACTATCCAATGAATGCTTGTTGTTGTGTAATTTGAATTTGCATAAGTATGTATGTATGTATGTGTGTGATGATGATGATCGTCACAAACTGAAGGCAACAATTATGACAGCATTCACTAACATAAACAAGGAGACCGCCCAGAAGAGATGCAGGAGATTCCGAAGTCGTCTGAAGTCTGTGGTTAACAATGACGATTTTATTGAACAAATTTAACTCTTTTACTATTTCAAGATATTTTTGTGTAATTTTGGTAAATATATCTGTTAACATAAGATGTCAGTGTTATTTTTATTTTTGCGTAATTTAGACGGCAATTTATCCATCGCATCCTGTATATATATTTCCTTCATTATCGAATAAGAATTGAAAATTTCGTTTGAGTCAGATAATTTCTTGATTTTTGGCAAATATTTAAAAATAACTGATAGCTATTTTTTGTTTTCGTTCCAGAAAAAAAACACGCCCCTTTTTGGTGTTACCTATGTGGCAAAAAATGAAATAATATTAATAATGAATAATAAAAAAAAACAACAAGAAATACATTTTCTCATGATGCTAGTAATAAATAAAGGAACCGGAAATTTTATTACCATACTTAACTTCGTCAAATGCTGTTAGGTGAGCTGTTTAGGTCTATAAAAAAAACAATATCCCCCCCCTCTCTCTCGGTCGCTCTCTCTCTCTCTCTCTCTCTCGGTCGCTCTAAGATATAGCATTGGACTTGCCTCGTCATTAACACGGACATACTCTTTCATTAGGGCCACCTTTTATTTACAGATGTACAAAACAATAAATTTTTTCACTTTCTCTCAATAACGAAATTGTTTGTTTTTTTTCAACTGTTGTTTATTTTTTTTATAGTATAGCTTTCTTTTTAAATTAAAAAAACAAACAAATTGAATAATAAAATAAAGAGCATTAACCTAACCCTTTGTAAAGAGCATGATTATGTACAAAATAAAATGACAAAATAAAAATGTGATGATTAATATTTGTTTAGTCTGATGAGACATGTCGCACGAAAACTTTCTTTCCACTGTTGAGGGTGCAAAGAAGTCCCTAAGACAAATAATAAAAGGAAAATACACTACAAATAAAGCAAAATAAACTTTTGTTTATTTTCGTAAAAAAAAAAAAATAAGAATTATTTTTTTTGTACAAAAATGAAATTGTCCGTAAAGCAGTGGAAGAAAAGGAGAAAGAAAGGCACTGGGAATGTGAGAGGGAAAAGGTAGGACGATGTGTAGCGAGCGAGATGAAAGAAAGAGAGGGTGAAGGAATGTTCACTGATACGCGATACTGCCTGTTGTGTGAACTGCCGAATTCTCTGTGTGCGTGTGTGTTCGAAGCTGTCCGTGTCGCTTTGATGTCGGCTTGTCGCTGTTCTCCCTCTGGTCTGATGAGAGTTTCTACCTTCCTTATATCTGAATGATGAGGCTCCGGGGAGATTAAGAAATGGGTTTCTTATGTCAAGCCCTGATTGGTCAATAAATCATATTTTTTTACCACGTGGTGTGCTTTTCACTACGTTCGAACTTTTGGGTGCGCCGATCTTGTTTTTGACCCCACAGGGTATGGTGAGGAGTGAATTCCCGCGCAGTTGTATTTTTTTGATACCCGTGGTGTGAATTAATTTTTATTGTGTGTATGGAAAATAAAATAAGGAACAGCACACCACTTTGTCATATATTTCCCCAACCCCCAATATTTTTTTTCATATATAAAAAACATATATCATTATCTCATTAATATATTAATATAAATGCACAGATATACGCATGAGAGCATTCAGAGATATTTTTTGCCTAGTGCACTTTAACCAGTATAGAAAAATATTGATTGATAACACCACTATCCTACGCAAAGAAAATAAAAAATTAAAACTATAAACCCTAGAAGCACACTTCATTAAAATATTGAAGCCGATACTGAATAGAATCAGCTTCGAATACGGTAATAATGTTATAAAATGCCTATTAAAAGAACAGTTTTCACGCTTTAATGGACGCTCGACTAACTGTCAGCCATAGCTTTTCAAACGCAAAAGAAAAAAAATCAGTAATGGATAGCTACACATAGTTTTTGCCTTACCAATTGCACTTCTGATGATGATCTCAGAAAGTACTTGTGAAATGAAAGTGATTCTCACTGTTATATTTCTTGCCTTATTTAATTGTAATATACGGAAAAATATTCGTGAATATGAAAGGATTATGATAAAAATAAGCAAACATAATGTTTGTAATTTATTCAATCAAACATGCCTAAAAGCGAATTTGCCTAAATACACACACGCGCGCGCACAAATATATATGAGTGAGACAGAGATCGTTTAACGTTATTTATGTTTGGCCTTGATGAAACCTCATGGGTTACCGTGTGTAAATAAATGGCATTTTAGCTATATTTTAATTTTTAAAAAGTAAAAATTACTTTTTTACCAAATTATGTTAATTATTCTTAAATTTGCGAATTTTCTTTGAAACAAATCTCTTGGATAAATATTGGATTTTTAAGATGTTTTTAATTTTGTTTTCACTTTTCGTCAATAATAACATTTTATGAAAAATCAGTAAAAAACAGATTGAAATTGCAATACAGTATTCTGACATACAGGGGTTGAACAAAATAATTAAAATATTTGTTAAATTCAAAGAAAATTTATTTAATATGGAATTGGTCCTCCTTTAGCCTCACAGACAGCTTTAATACGTCTAGGAATGGAATCATACGGCTTCCTGACTTCATCCAGAGGAATTTTCAGACATTCTTCCATTAACACCTTCTCCAGCTCTTTAAAACACGACGCTAGAGGATAGCGGCTCCTAACTTGTTGCTCCAAAATGCACCACAAATGTTTAATAATATTGATATCTGGAGATTGGGGAGTCCACTCTATGTGTTCTAGCTCACTTTCATGCTCTTCATACCAATTCTTAACCACTCGAGTGGTATGTATTGGAGCATTATCGTCTTGGAAGATGCAGTCACCATCAGGGAATAATGTCTTGGCCATTGGATGAACATGATCTCCCAAATTGTTCAGGTAATCTTTGCTGTTGATTCTACCCTGCAGGACAACTATTGGACTGAGACATTTCCATGATATGGCGGCCCAAATTATCATTGATCCACCTCCATGCTTCACTGTTGGAAGAAGGCAGTCAGGGTTGTAAGCTTCTTTTGGCTGCCTCCACATATAAAGAAGTTGGGAAAAGAGAAAAACTGGACTTGTTTGATAATATGACTTGCTTCCATTGGTCTACAGACCAGACATTGTAATCTCTGCTCCACTTCAACCTCATCTGAATGTTGCGAGTGGAGAGAAGAGATTTCCTCACGGCGGCTCTTCCATGATATGCAGTCTTATAGAGCTCACAGCGAACAGTTTTAGTAGAAACTGAACTATTCAGATGATTATTCAACTCAGCAGTCACTTTGGCCACATTTGTCCAATGATTTTTTGCCACATTGCGTTTCAATGCACGTCATTCCCTGTCAGTATGTTTACAAGTCCGGCACAAATTGCTACGGTTGCTAGAGGTTTTGCCCTGTTTCTCAAATTGCATCATAGTTCTTGACATGGTAGCACTTGAAAAACCCAACAGTTCAGCAACCTTAGCGATCGAGGCTCCTGCCATACGAGCTCCAACAATTTGACTTTTTTCGAACTCGGAAAGATCACGCATGTAGCTTAAATTTTACTAAATTCTAAAAATAAATAAGACAAAGACAGTAAATTAGATAAATAAACGTATTTACAATAGATATAACATGCAATTACGAAGTTTTAGTTAAAATTCTTATAGGTCTTTGAAATATAGGAGTGGTATTTGCACCTGGTCCAATTATTTTTTCCAACCCCTGTAGTTTATATGCAAACTATTTTTGAGCAAGGAACAAATTCTTCTCTTACACCGGTTACTGTAATTTTGTTTATAAACTACATGCGTTGTTTTCAAATAATTGATCTTTTTTAATTGCAATTTCTTTGTAAATAGGAAGTTTTTATTGATTACAAAATATTGTCGATCTTGAAAAAGAAGTACTAAGTCCAACAGCAACTTAATCCTGTTTGTTTTTGTCTGAAAAAAAAAGGTTTAAATTCACCCTGAGAAGGTAAGTTCGATCGTAACACATTTCGTTTTTCTTTTAAAATGATAATAGCCAAAAGATTATACTAATTAAAAAAGGAAAAATTAATTTACTTATATAAATAAAGATTTAAGGAATTTTTAAAAGTCATTCATCGACTCGCCATTAACAACAATATACCCGCAAAAAAAAAATTTTTAAATAATTTAAAAATGTCTTTTTTGAAAGAAATCCGGTTAAATTTCGGTATTTTATTTGAAAGATAATAACCTAAAGCGAATGAGCATTAAAAAGAAAAATTAATTTCCGTATATAATAAATATTTCTTTCCAATTTTCATGCATTTTAAAACCGTTTTTTTTTTTTTTTTTTCTTTTTTCGTCGATGATTTAATTAATATTTAATAATCGCTAATCCACTTGATCACTTCCATATTTTCGAAGCGATCTAAGTCCTTGTTTATCGTATCCAAAGCTGAAAATGGTACATTCCTCTTTGGTCTAAAATTAGTACCACATTTTCCTTTCATTGGAACTTGGCGTTAGTTTTTGTGATCCTCCCTAACCATTCTGAAAAAACTTCTTTTTTTTTTTTTTTAATAAAAAAAGTCTTTCTGTGTTACTAGAAGAAACATTCAATTTATTACCTCTATGAAATCGTTAAAAAGAGCATAGCATGATGAAAAAGACGCCAAACTTGACGGAAACAAAATTTTATGGTCTAAATGTTTATGTTATTATTAATAGGAAAGATCAAAGTATGTTTGGGCTATTTTTTTTACATTTTTTAATCGTTTCTAGCACGTCCGAAATTTTCGTTAAAAATGTTTTGTTTTTTTTGGAGTCAGCAAAATTGACAGATAATCAATCACGTCAACCATTTTTTTTCCATTTTATAAAAAAAATGAAAATCTGAGTTTTAAATTCTTTTAAAAATCAATTATCATTATCAAGCATTATTTAGTTTCTGCACCGAAAAGGTGTAGCTTGAAAATTAAACAAAGCAGGTCGTAACATTTTGCGTCACTTCACAGGTGATGAATGACGTATTGATGGATTATTTGAGGATAATTTGTTCTACGGAAGGAGAGAAATGAAATTATTTAGATTTAAGTGAACAAATTATTTACCTCATTGTTTTTAAGGAAAACTTTCAACGCTCTAATTTTTTTACGATGCTTTATGGAAAATATATTATAAAAAAATTAAAATAAGACTGTTACGAATGAGATTAAATTTCATAAAGGTATCTAATTAATTTATAGGTACCTTTCTTATGAAATTTTATCAGAAGTGTACATAAAATACTATAATTTTATGTACATTTATTACATTTTACTGTGTTATTTGTATTTCCATTCATTTTATTATTAATTTTGATATTTCATTTATGGAAAAATGTCATAACTGAGATTAATATAAAAATAAGATCATATAAATTTCATAAGATGATACTGATTCTTTTAGGTACCCTGCTCCTTTGAAATTGAAAAATCAAATTAACTTCTCCATACGTGTTTCGCAAAAGTAAAGGTCTTAACAGCAGAGAACAATGCTTAACTCAAATAATGCAACTTAATTGTATTCTGGTTGGTACTCCGTACTTTATAATTACAGCCCGATTATAAACACAAAATTACATTTCTTAATTACTGCGGGTCTTCTGATTAATCAAAAAAATACAATTTGCAACGCGCTAAAAAAAGATATATATCATGAGGACATTTACGAAACTGAATGCAGCTTTTAACTAATTTTCTTATATTTTAACAACTTAAATGTAAAAATATATTATAATTAAAGAAATAACAAATAATTGCATCAAAAATTCATTTTTCATCAAAAAAATTTTTTGCTTTCAGAAAATATTGTCCATATTCATAAAAACAACTAAAAGCAAATAAAATCATTTGAAATTAAATAATATCTTTGTTTTATTGAGTTTTGTATGTTACAATTCAGAGCTGATTTTCAGGTGGGGGGATCCAATTAAAAAAAAAATACATGATTTGCTTTCCTCAAAGCCTTGTGCTTTTCACTAATATAATCATTAAACTGAATGCGATTGAATTTTTAGAGTTTTCATAAGATTAGTTATGGTGGGGGGGAGGGAATAAATATAAAAAAATTTTTTTTTTCATAACTTTAAAAAAACAAAACATATAATAATTTCCATCATTTGTGAATAGTTTCTGAAAGTTTCATTAATATCCAACAATTATTTTTATTTTTGCAAGATTTTCCAAATTAGTCATACAAAAAAAAACGTGCTGAAAATTTGTTATTTTACTAGCTCTCATGGAGGTACCTAAGTTATTACAAAAGGAGTTCATGGGCAATTTGAACAGTTACATCCAATCTGTTCTGAACAAGCTGTAAGTTCTTTCCATCACAAAAGCTTTTCCATTTTCCCATAAAGTTATTTATTACTGTATACAAATACAATAATTGTAGCACATGATCAAAAGGGAAGTGGGGAGAGGCTGGTCTTTGCTAACTATCTTATTTCTAGTTAATCATGATCACAACCCATTCATCCAATTGATCCATTTACCACAAGAACTCATTCATCACCATTCAATCCTACATATACCACAATACCACATACTCATTGAGTTAACCTACAAAAACACCCCACGATATAAAAATTACAAAATGCCTGAATACAAAAATATATAAAAATTTCATGAAGCATGAAATGAGAGTGAAGGAATGAACCCCGGAAACAAACTAAAATTGGAACAAAAACAAACTAAAACAAAACAGATGTTATTAAGCCCCCCCCCCTTTTTTTCCCATAAAATGATACATTTGATGTGAACTCACTTTTTTATTTTTCCTTGATATTTGTTTAGATGATGATAAAACAGTGATTTTTTTCAATATTTTACCCCTATAAAAGTATGAAAATCCATTTTGTCAGAGAAAATAAGCTGTGACAAAATGACTTTTGTGATGATTTTTACTTGGGATAGAACATTTTTAACATAGCAAACCTGAATTGACTTTATTTAAGTTCAGTGGGGCTATCGGAAACCTCAAACAGCTGTGATCTGAGACTTTACATTTTTTCTATTTATTTTTATGGTTATAAATTTTCTTTTTTTTTTTTTTTTTTTTTTTAGAATCTTTATGCACTTACCTTAGTGAAGCTCAGTGGAAGGGGAGAAACAAGGGAATTCAATGGTAATCTTGTGATGAAAATATCTTTCATTATATTAGTTCATCTTCACAGAAGATTTATTGAAATGAGGTCCAGTCGACACAATCTGATTGAAGGGGAGTTAAAATCTGCATATGTGTTCAAAGAGAGATATAAAAATGCCAGAAATAGCCAAAAGTAGGAACAGTATTTTTTCTTCCTTCGTTACGACCGTCCTCCATTTTCCATAGCTGACTGGATGTGTTACCGAAACTGTTAATAAGAGTCTTAACTCTTTTTTTCCAACGTTACTTCTACAAGGAGAATTACTTGTAGGCAACATATAGCATTTTTTTGTTACAATTCTTTTTACTCAAATGATTGCCACCGCAAGACTACACCAGTAACAAGGGAGAATTCCGCAACTCATTATCATTTCTTTCTTTCTTCACTACGTTTCGCTTAAAATGCTAATAGTTGCCATTATAGTTTTTCTACCTTCCCTTTCCCCAAACAGTCAGACTTGAAATCCCAACCACTTATCTCTTTTGTTTGTCATCGACACTACACTTAAGTACTCTTGAATTTTGAGTTTTTATTCTTTTTTTCAATTTTACAATGCAAACTCTTCTGTCCTACCTTTCCTCAGTTGAAACATTTTTTGTTCTTAAAATGGCAGTTCCTCTTGAAATGCAATTCGCCACACCCATAACATGGATTTGGTTTTGTAAAGTATTTTGTTTTCCTATATGCTGTGGGATGAACCGAATTTATAGGAGATACATCTCTTTCCTCAGTTTTAGCTGTATTGTATCATAAGTTCCCTATTCTTTGGCACTCTTCAGCTACAGCTTGCAAAGTCAATTTTGAGTCCTGTTCATATTTAGTCACTGGAATTTGTCTATGAAAATATAGTTCATTTTTGTCATAAGAGTAGTCATATTCCAGAAAAAATACTGAAGGGTGCCAGTACAGTCTGCCCTCTGGGACATATTAATATTTTGAAATTTTAGCTTCAGCATGTTTTATTGTTAATTTTTCATGAACATAACATATTTTTAATACCTCATGAGGGAATGAGAATACTGTAGATTCTTCTAATACTTTAGTTTACAGGAGAAAGTCTTTGACAGATAATTGTTAATATTTCAAACATTTACCTGTAATCTACAATTAAAATTTTATTGATCATGTAACATAGGCATAACTATATAGAAATCATTCTGAACATATATTTACCTGCATGTAGAACGTGGCCATGTATGCATCATGGAATCGTCATTTGTCATTCTAATCTTGAATATATTAGGAGGGGATTCGAATTTTGTGAAAGAGACAGAAAAGTCATGAGCAAATTAAAAAATATATCAACTTTTTAAAAGATGATCTGTTACATTCAATGACAAAATTATACATACACCTATCAATTTTGAATATTTTTATCCATTTCTCAGAATCTAATGCCTGTATGATGCCAGGTTTTTATATGTTAATAAGCAAAAAAAAAATGGAATATAAAACTCAATTTTCAGAACAATAGATTAAATACAACAAATTTGACAGGCAAATTATGCAAAATAGGAAATGACAAAATTATTTGTTAGAAAATATTGTTTTAAATTGACTGATTCATGTAAGTATGAGTGATTTACATAATTATTTTATCGGTGAAGTTTTCAGTAGAATATTTGTGATAATTCCAGCAAAGAAAATCACATGGTGTATGGAGTGTCACCATTGTTATTCTTATGTTAACAACCCAGTGGGGGAAGACAAACTTGAAACAGAATTATTAACTTCCACAAGTTGGAAAATAGTTACAGCACTATTTCAAACTGGTTGGCTATCCCTAGATCTATAGTACAGTCCATTATAAAGAAGTTTAAACAGTTTGGCACGACAGAAAATTTGCCTGGGCATGGAAGAAAACACAAGTTGTCACCAAGAACTGCATGAAAAATTTGTTGCAAGGTTAATATAAACCCAAGAATTGTTTTGAAAGACATCACCAAAAGTTTGGATATGATGGGTATCAGCATAAGTACTCACACAATGCAACGTTGTTTAAATAGAATTAGGTTGTATGGAAACCAACCATGACAAACTCCTCTACACAAACTATATCACATTGTTACAGTTTACTTTTAACAAAACGTTCTTTGATTTACTGAATGATAAAGAGTAAAATATTTTGTCAGTTTACTAATAACTATAGAATTATAGAGAACAGCATTTGTGGCAGTTTCATTAGGATATAGAAGAGAACCTCTATTAATCCCCAGAAAATAACTGTTTATTTCAGGTGTTTTGTCGGCATTATCACTTCCAGATTTTAAATTCTTGCAAATGTTGAATTTAATTTTCTTAAAAGCTGCATAACCGCAACAACTTGCTATGTATAATATAACGAGAACAACTTCTCTGCATTCATTAACATCTGCATCTGTTACTTGCATGTTAAATACAGTGTAACCCGGATATAAGAGAGTTGTCAGGACCGGAGAAGAAGTCTCTTATATCCGGGTTTGGTCTATTACATATACATTAACACAGGCTCTAATTTGGGACCAGAGAAAATCTCTCTTATACCCGGGTTTCACTGTATATAAATATCTAAATTTTGCTTGCCCTGCTACTTCATCCCAGTTAGGTTGTATATTCTTCAAATCAATACTTTCGTTATTAAGTGGCAGGCACAATTTTTTAACTGATATCATTCTGATTTCTTTCACACTCAAACACTGGATGTATAGAAATATATTGATCTCCACCAAGTTTCCGGTGCTTGCCAAATCTATCCTCAAAGTGATCTGTTTGAAATTTACCAGGCAATACATACATCATTTTCAATTATTCTGCTCAATATTTGGTCAGTTCTAGAATTGCATGAATAATATGATGCAAAGCTGCGAAGGTTTCATTTGTTAGATTCCCATTATTTCCAGGAGTGCTATTCCAAGATTCTAACCAGATGCAGAATACATTGAGAAATATGTAATTGTCATCATTTACTTTAAATGGATTAGCATATTTATGGTTCATCTTCCAACCTTTATATGGTGTTTTTACATTCAGTATTGTCCACCAAGTATAAAATCTGTTTATGTATTCTGCAACTTCTGCAAAGTTAGGCAAGCATTTCTGTTTCCCTAAAGTCAGCAATCCCTGAATAGTGAATTGGTTAAAAATTTGCAAAACTAATGAAACATTTTGACTTTTAAAACTAGTGGGTGAAAGAGCCTCTGAGGTCAATTAATAGCAATATTTCAAAATTGACTGCAATTCCAGAGTATGAAGCTTCTGTAAAGTACAAAATGGGGCACTCTGGATATTATCTAAATCATGATTTCCATCTCACAAAATTTGGGGACCATCATGCATTTATTTGCATCTTTTTGACCAACCTGTTGTTTCTAATTCACTTCAGTATATGAATTGAATATGAAGAAAAGTCTAAATTTCATAAATGGATTTTAATATACAATTGAAAGTTTTGCAGGACTACACATGAAAGATATAGCTTTCTTATTTATTGCATTATTATCTGTTATGACTGACATTAGTCTAAAGCCTATCTCTTCCAGAGCAATTATTACACATTTAACTATGTCAAATAAATTCTCAGCTTTAAGACATTTAGTTGGCATAATATGCACAGCATACTTGTATTACGAGAAAACACTGCTAAGCAAAAAAGCAAAAGCACTTGTTGCAGATTTATTGCTGTTGTCAGCTAAGCTAACAACATTACCACTGTAATGTCTTTTTCCTATAGTAACCTAAACTTATTTTTAATATACATAGGAAAATTGTTATATTGCTCAACTATAGGATACATATAAGTTGATAAGGTTAGTCTTCTGATGGCTAAATTACTAAGTAAAATTATATTTTGGTGTATCTTAACAGCCTATAGGGAAGCAGTTTTACAACAATGAAGAAAAAAATAATCATTTCTGCATCATTAATTTTAGTTGCTCATATATAAATTCAACTGCATGAAAATATCTAAATGACTTGTGTTGCACTAATAACAGAAAGGGCATTGCCAAATGGAATACAGCACTCACACTTTGATGTTTGGTTTGACATTTTTCTGTGTCCATTTTTCATGTTTTTGATAATAATTTTTCAAATTATTTGTGTCACTTACATGATCAGGAATCTCATACTCCCTCCCGTATAATATTAATTTCCACATCACCACAGAACACATGTACTGCAAAATCAGGTTCAATTATAATAGATTAGTGATTTTTGGATATGGAGACTTGATTATGAGACATATAAGAAAAGTTCTTTCTACCTCATTCCAGTGATTTCTATTGGGAAAATGTCATTTTCCTTCTATATCATTAATGCTGTGGAAATTCTTTTGTTGTTTGTATTCCAAGTCATCAGCAATAATTTGATTTAAAGCTGTTGTAATAACAGAATTCTCTAGTTGAATTTTTCATGACTGTAGTGACACTGAAGTGGGGGTTAGTGAAGATGAATATGAGGGGTTGTTTGGTAAAATTCTAGTGATTGCACCTACATGAAGAATTGCTTTCTTAAGGCTCACACTAATAATTGTGGTACCAGTTTCTCATTGAATGCTGATGTTTCTTGCCTTATGTTCTCATTTTAAAAATGCAGTTCACATACCTAAAAAGATGAATTAAAAGGGCAATTACAGCCTATTTTAAAATGCTTGTCAAAATCTAAGATAGGGAAGAAAACTACAATAACATGGGGGAAAGTTCCAGATGTATTGGGGGTAAAATTTCATTTAAAAAATGCTGACTATATTTTATGGAAAATTTCATTAAATTGATCAAGTAATGGTTTTTTTTTTATTTAGGTGTTCTAAAATTCAATCACAAAATTTCCTTTAAGTATTTGTGTTTTTCATTGACAGAATTTAATAAATCTTTTAACAGTGGAGTCCACCTCATGATTTTGTTTCAATGTATCATTAATTATAAAGTCATGAAATTAATTTAATCATTAAGTTTGAATGCTTTTTACAAATAAGATAATTATTCACTTGACTATTTTTCTTTGGTATAAAATTTCCCTTTTTGATCGCACATATGCATCTGATGTAATCCTTATCTTTTGGAAATTAAAACAGGTTCACTTTTGGTCCATTTTTATAATTTCCTTTGCATTTTGGGACAGCATTTTTTTTTTTTTTTTTTTTTTTTGTAAATCATTTCAGTGAAAATATTTACAAATAAAAAAAACAAATAAAAAATCAAGCTGAACCAAGAAAACTCCAACCGTCACAAAACTAATAAAAGTATTTTTCTGAGATTATACTACATGTACTGACATCAGCTCATATACCCCACCCATTGAACAAGGCTTTCTATCTTGGTGGTGTTGTGGTTTCATACCTGACATCCTTCTTAAAAAGTCACATATTTTAATATGTATGCAAAGTTTCATCAATATTGATTCACAGGTTTAGGCAGCAACTTGATTCAGGCAGACAGAAATTGCCATATATATATATATATATGGCAATATATCTTTCATGTCATTCAGTTAATTTTGTCAGGTGGAGAATATATTCTTCTTCAAAACAAAAGTGATGGTGTTGAAAAACTATTCACAATTATAAAATGAGAAAATTAATTTCAAACGGAAATGAAATAAACTATAAAAATAATTAAACATTAGGTTTAAAATTAAAAAAGATTGCCTTTCAAATGGTTTAATTTAACAAAATATGTAACTCTCACAAAAAAGAATAAACTAAACAAAAAAATAAAAACTGTTTTCATGAAATAAGAGTTAAAAGTAAAAAAAAAAAGAAGAAGATTCAAAATGACAGGTAAATAAAAAAAGTAAGAACTTTGGAAATCGAATAAAGAAGAAATATATTGTTTGTAAAAGCGTTGGGTTTCGCTTTATTCAGAATTGAAACTAAAAGAAAAACAAATTGATTGAAGTATGACTCATACTAAATACATAAATTAAAAATATTTAGTGAAATAGGAATGAAAAAAAATAAAACTTACTTTAAAATGTTGAACAGATGATTTGCAAAGCTTGTTAAGACATCCGCCTGGTAAAAGGTGAAAGAGAAATGAAGAAGTTGCTTGCGGCCAAAAGACATTTTAGGAGGTCTTTTTCCCCTGTAAGAAGAGACAACCCTTAAGATACGTGACTTTTTAAGGAGGATGTCGGGTATGAAACCACAACACCACCAAGATAGAAAGCCTTGTTCAATGGGTGGGGCATATGAACTGATGTCAGTACATGTAGGATAATCTCAGAAAAATACTTTTATTTTTCTTAAAATTATTTATTTACTTTTTTTTTTTTTTTTTTTAATTACGGCAGTTTAATTTGACGATATCAGTTTGAATTGTGATGAAAAAATATTGAAATCTTTAAATATAATCTATCAGTTGTGCAGATATATTTCTTCTAACGAGGCAATGTGGTGCATCCTGGGCTTTGAAATCCGTGAGTGGCAGTGGTGAATCTAGCTGTTAATCTTGAAAATGTCTGGCCTGTATATTTCACAGAAGGTACTGCTCTAAATGTAGTTGAGAATACACTAGACAGCTTTCTTCAAATTATGCCAAAGTGAGCTGTTTGCCCGAACACTGCTGTATGTTGAAGTTCCCATCTACTGCACCTGAGCACACAACAGATGGAACAGGTGAAATCAAGGAGCAGAAGTTGAGGGGTGGGAAGAAAATGCGGTCTTTAGAAGCAGGACTATCAGGCGATATACACGGTGCACCCCAATCAGCAGGAATTCTACTTTCTGCTGTTGCACACTGTCAGAGGTTCTACATCATTCACAGACCTGCGAAGATATGATGGAGAAGTCAGTACGACCTCCAGAAGAGCCTACACCAAACACGGACTACTAGAGGACAATGCTCACTGGGGCCAGACACTGGAGAAGGATACACAGAGCACTAAGTGAACTGTGCCAGCTATTTTCCAACATGTTGATGACATGTGGCTTGGGTGAGGCTCTCAAGCTTTGGGAGACCCACAAAACCAGCATGGCAGAGGACATCCTACAAAAGATTCAAAGTCAAACCTCAGCAGAAATTATCAAGTTCAATGACGCCATTTGCAATGAGGCATTCATAGACTTGAACACACAAGTGCAAGCTATGGAAGGCCAAGGAATTCTCACATTTGGCCTACGAGAACCTGAGCAGACAGCAAACAATCTCACAATTGAGTACCTGCAGGAGATCAGCTATGACACCAAGAAAATGACGGTGTATATAGCTGATAACAAACACGAACTGATGGCAGACCAATGATTTTGAAATTTGAAGGTGAAAGAGGAGATCTATTTTTCCTCGATGCCCCAGGTGGAACTGGCAAGGCATGTATCATCAACCTACTTCTGGCTAAACTGCGCCAAATGAAACATATTGCTCTGGCTGTGCTACCAAGTGGAATAGCTGCACGATTGCTAAGTGGTGGCTGCATAGCTTATTCATGCATCAAACTCCATTTGGACCTGTCCAAGAAAGAGAAGGCAACCTGCAACATCAGTCATGGTTCTATAAAAAGTAAACTCCTCAGTGATTGCAAATTGATCATCTGGAATGAGGCGACAATGAGCCATAAGGATTCCTTTGAGGCTCTTGATCTTAGATCACTTCAGGATCTTAGACAAAACACACACCTCATGGGAGGTGCAACAGTCTTGCATGCGGGAGACTCTAGACAAACCCTTCCAGTGATTCCGAAAGGGACAAGAGCTGACAAGGTAAATGCCAGTCTAAAGCCTTCCTACCAGTGGAGCAATGTGAAAAACCTGGAACTCACAACCAATACGAGAGTGCAGTTCAGTGTTGATGAAGAAGCTGGTATTTTTCTTAGCAACTATTCCATGTTGGTAACGTCACTTTGATTAGCAAGCAGGATGGCCAGGTCAATTTGCTTTTTGGACATATGGTATTTGATTTAAAGGCACTAATGACTAGGATGTTTCCTAACCTGAGGAATCACTTTACAGACCACAACTGGCTAAGAACCCATGCCATTTTAGCTCCAAAGAATGTGACAGTTGATGATGTGATTATCAAACGTGATTCTGCAGAGATTTGGGGTAAGAAATCCTTGCATAGTTCATAAGTTTTAGGTATTTTGGCTTTATAGTCTTATGAAAACACTTGCTAATGAAATATTAGAAAATTTCCAATAAATTTTAAATAGTTATTGCTCTTATTTTCTAATGTCATATATGAACACCCCTATTTACAAAACTCAGCAGGTATATGCACACAAAAGAATTTTAAATTCTTTTTCAAATACTGTGCACACTGAATTGGACGAAGCTTTTCAATTTATGATTAGTAAATACAGTTTTTACTTAATAACAATATCACCTAACCAATGCAAATTAATGTAGAATTTTAAAAGATTTAAAACTTTATAAAAAAATATTAAAATTAAAATCTTTCAAAAATGAACACAATTGTAAAATTCAATTCTTCATCAAAAACTCACACCACAAAGATACTCAAATTTCCTATACTAATTTATGGTTCCCCCTTCATGCAAGAAAAACAAAATTTTAACCCAGAAAGTTTAATTTTATTAGTCAAAAATCTTTTGCTGTTTCATCTTAATAAATTTCGACATGAAAAATTTATTTTTATTAAGTTTTGGCACTTTTCATCACGTGTACTCATTTTACAGTGTTCTACATGCCATGGCTTTTCTGGATATCTCAGTATTAGTTAATTTCCCAGTAGATAAACACAGTGGTTGTATAATCTAAAAAGTGACTGAACCAAAATAGTTATGAGTTCAATACCAGGTCACAGCAGAAGGAACAAAAAAACTTGGAGAGTTGTTACTAAAGTGAATTCACTGATACTGAGATATCCAAAAAGGATTTCAAAAGCCCACCATTGGAATGAGAACAATCTAACCCTGTGGACTAAATAAAGGGTTTGGTTCAGAGTTCCAACGTATATCACCTGAAGACATCTGGAGCATACAACAGCTGAAATGTTGTGAATATAGATAATATCTACTATATCTACAGAAGTAATGTACTTTTTTTATTTACCTACTGGCCAACCAACTGTTAATGACCCAGAGTGGTTGCAATGCCAGTAAAATATCCAATCAATCTTCATTTGCCTTATTTTCCATTTCATATTAATCTTATTCCTGTGTTACTATCAATGTTTTCATCAATTTCTCATGGTCTCCTTTGTTTCCACACTTTACTATTCTTAAATAAAAACATTTTTTCACATAATATATATAATTAAATCAAGTGGACAAGAGCAAACTAATTGTAGAAATTATTTCATTATCACTGTGTTTTTTTCCCAATTGTTCACTATTTAAGGTGGTATTAACAAAAGATCTTCTCCTTGACATGGATGAAAATGGTGGTTTGTTTTTATTGGGCAGATCAAAAATCAGCTCTCATGTTTGTGATGATGTTGACAGGGTGAAGAAGGCTGCCTTAGCAAAGGATCTTCTCTTTGGCACTTATGAAAATGGTTTCATTTGTAGTAGGCAGAGATGCCTGCAACAGATAATGCCTCAGCAGATGGTGTCTCCTATGAACTTGATCGTTAGGGCCAGTCCATTTTGGAACCATGGTATTGCACACAATTTCAAAGTTGGCACTTGACATTTTACACTAAATATTTTTATTGTTTTTTGCTTCTATTTTCGTATCAGTATATGTGAAGTTATTAAAACTTCTCATCAAATTTTTCATATACTTATTTATAATTTTGTCAGTTTAAATAAAAACATTTTTCCCCATAACATGTAACTAATTCGAGCAGACTATTATGAAAATTATTTCATTCATACTATGGGTTTTATATTCCAGTTGTTGACAATTAGTTTAATAAATACTTCAGTTGCTTTCCCTGATCCATATGACACACATTTTTCACTTCAGACTACTTCTCTCTCATTTCTGTCTTACTATCAATTTCTCATGGTCTCCTTTATTTCCACACTTTACTATTCTTAAATAAAAACATTTTTTCATATAATATATATAATTAAATCAAGTGAACAATAGCACATTATAAAAATTCTTTCATTATTACTGTGTTTTTTTTTTTCTAATTGTTAACCATTAGTTTAATAAATAGAAGGTGTTATTAGTAAAAAAATCTTCTCTTCTCCTTGTCACTGATGAAAATGATGGTTTATTTTTATTTGGCAGAGATGCTTGCAGCAGATATCACCCCAGGTGGTGCCAGCTGTAGACTTGATCATGTTGCCAGTGGTGTTAGTCCAAGACAAGGTCTAAAACAACTTTAAAATCAACATATGTTTTTCATATTTGAATGGTTTCTGAATTGCCATGGTTCTGATTTTAATCATATACATTTCATAAAATATGACATGATGGCAAAGCAATCTTGTTTCATTGCAAAATGTTTGATCTTCACTACTTTCATATATCATTAACTTTCCCTATTAATATGTCATTTACACCTTTTTTCTTCACAGATGGTTTGGCTGTACATAAACTGCAGTGGTTCTTATTGAGAAATTCAGTGAAGGAAAAGACATTTCACTTTCTATGAAAACACAGACAAATATATGCTACATGGTTCTTTGTGACAGTCATTGTCAAAAGCATGAAAATGAACTTTACCTGGCAAGAAATAATGTACTTTGAAATGTGACGTTTATCTTTCTACAAAACACATTTTGTGTTATGTATGAATAAACAGGATATATAGGCAAATATTCATGTGACACTTGCTAAACTGTTGTGAAGTCAGACAAAATAGTCTAGATGGAAACAAATATTACAAAGAAACCATATTCTTGTAAAGTTTGTGGATGTACATTTTCACAGAAGCCAGATTTGGGCAATCACATGCGTACACACACAAGAGAGAAACCATATTCTTGTGAAGTTTGTGGATCTGCATTTTCACAGAAGTCGCATTTAGTGAGACATATTCATGCACACAGTGGAGAGAAACCATATTCTTGTGAAGTTTGTGGATCTGCATTTTCATGGCAGCCAGATTTGGTCTATCATATGCATACACACACTAGAGAGAAACCATACTCTTCTGATGTTTGTGGAGCTGCATTTTCATGGAAGCCAGATAGGATCAGACACACTGGAGAGAAACCATATTCTTGTGACGTTTGTGCATCTGCATTTTCACAGAAGTCAGAACTGGTCAGTCATATGCGTACACACACTGGAGAGAAACCATATTCTTGTAAAGTTTGTGGATTTACATTTTCACAGAAATCAAATTTGGTCAATCATATGCGTACTCACACTGGGGAGAAACCATATTCTTGTGAAGTTTGTGGATCTGCATTTTCATGGAAAACATGTTTGGTTAGACATATCTATACACACACTGGATCAAAACCATATTCTTGTGATGTTTGTGGATCTGCATTTTCAAAAACATTAGATTTGGTCAGTCATATACGTACACACACTGGAGAAAAACCATATTCTTGTGAAATTTGTGGATCTGCATTTTCACACAAGTCAAATATGATGAAACATATGCGTACACACACTGGAGAGAAACCATATACTTGTGAAATTTGTGGATCTACATTTTCACAGAAGCCAAATTTAGTCAAACATATGCGTACACACACTGGAGAGAAACCATATTCTTGTGAAGTTTGTGGATCTTCATTTTCACAGAAGTCACATTTAGTGAGACATATGCGTACACACACTGGAGAGAAACCATATTCTTGTGAAGTTTGTGGATCTGCATTTTCCCAGAAGTCACAGTTAGTGAGACATATGCGTACACACACTGGAGAAAAGCCATATTCTCATGAAGTTTGTGAATCTGCATTTTAATACAAGTTAAATATGGTCACTAATATGCGCACACGCACTGGAGAAAAACTATAATTTCATGAATTTTGCGGATTCCCATATTCATGTAAGTAATGTTTGGTGGACCATTTGTTTATACACACTGGAGAGAAAAATATACTTGTGATGTTTACTGATAAGTATTTTCAGAAACTGTTAGTGCAGATTTACTTGTTGAATCAGTAGAAAATTCGTTTTTAGTGCATCATGTGAAAACCTGTAGACAGGAAAAGAATTCTCGATAAGCTTGTGGATATACCTTTTCCGGGACATCATATTTTGTGTGCAATATTCTTGTAAAAACTGTAATGCATCATGTTCAAATACTGAAAAATGCAATAGACATGCTGCAATGATGATAGGTGCATCACTGTTGCATAAAAATCTTAACACAGTAAATTCCCCACCTGTGCATCCCAGAGACGTAACTAAAATTTCCCATAAAAAGTGATACTTTGCACAAAACCAATCCATAACAATTATAACATATTTAAAGGAATTTATTTTGGGTTGATGCCATCAATTTAATTTCAAATGTAACTAATATATTATTTCTGTAACCAAATCCAAATCAGATGGACAAGTTGACGGTAATTAGTAGATAGATATTTTATTTTTTAAGAATTTGTATTTTTGTTAATTTTTAATAAACACTGCACAAATCATTTTTCTTTCCTCTTTTCTTTGACCGGTAGTATGTATGGATAGCATGATATAGACTTCAATATTACTGTAAAAGACATTTTCTTGGTACATTTTTTTATTTGAAGCACCTGAACTCATTGAATTTTTAAACAGTCTAATGGACAGTAAAACTATATGCATCTACAAACATACACACACTGGAGAGAAACCATATTCTTGTGAATTTTGTAGATCTACATATTCAGTCAAGATAGAGTGCCAGTGAAAACATAAATTTTGTCTAAAAAAGGTTACTTTTCAAAATAAGTGATTTTTTTTTTATGTTTTACTCTCTCATGGGCAATAAAAATATATTCCCCAACAATCCTGTTGCGTTGTCCTCTTTGATCTTTACTACAACTTATCAATTTCAAATGAAATGTTTCTAACCAGAAAGAGAGAGAGAGTCTCCCTACCTTTTCTATTTGCTAAATTAAATCCTTTTATTTTACAGACATTAGAAGAAATTGACTTTATTTCATTGCAAATGACACTTTTAGCTAACCAGAGAGAGAGAGTGAGTCTCACCTTTCCATTTCCCTAAGTTAAATCCTTTTGTTTTACAGACATTAGAACAAATTGACTTTCTTTCATTCCAAACAAAAAGTTAGCTATGGTTAAATTTCTTAGAATTACTGCAGTGGTTTTGTGATTCTCAGAGTGCATTGGAAACTAGGTCATGTTTCAGATGAGATCCCATTTTCTCCTGAGTGAACAACAAGAGGAAAACTTATAATAATGCAACCAAAGGAAAAGATAAAACCCAGTGCTGGTCAGCAAACAACTGCCATTGCATTTTCTGCTATTTCTACCTCTGAATCTCTTCCAGAGCCTGCTGAGTTCTCTGAAAGTAACTCAACACAAACTGTACCAACATCTGTCTCCTCTTTGACTGAGCCTGAGGTGTCAACTGTGGAGGAGTTGCAATCCTCTTCATCTTCCAAAAGATAGCTAACTTTTCTCAAGTTGTGGCTTTTCAGATTAAAACTTCATGTACTGTGGCATTTGTACTAAATATAATAAAACAGTCACATCTTTGCATAAATCAAACAAATGCACCAACTTTTGGTGCTCCACCCTTACTCGCCATGTTTTAAGCAAAGAGTGTCAGTCCTGCTTCAATATTCATTCTTTTCTAAATGACTAAAACAAATTAAGAGGAAGTTGAATGGTTAGCAAGAGAAAGTACCACTGGTGGTGTTAAAAACCACTCACTAGGTGGCCCAGTCAAAGTTTGACCCCCTGTCAAAGTTTGTCATTACACAGCTTTCTGACAGAGATTGGAATCCCATGGCTATGTTGATGTTCAGATTGCATCGGAACATAGATCACACTTCTGACGAGATCCTGTGTTTTTCCTGGGTGGAAAACAAAAGGAAAAATTATAAGAAAGCCACTGAAGGAAAACATAAAGCCCATTGCTGGTCAGCCGACTATTGCGGCTGCACTTTCTGCTATTTCTACCTCTTCCAGAGCCTGCCCAGTCCTCCAAGAGTAACTCAACATAATTTGTACCTCCATGTCTCCTCTTTGACTGAGCCTGAGGAGTCAACTGTGGAAGAGTTGCAATCCTCTTCATCATCTTCGAAAAGAAAGCAAAATTTTCCCGAGTAGTGTCTCACAAAATACAGATAGTTATACTTTTCTATCCTTCATTCTCTCTAGCCAAATCCCCATCTTATGGACACTTCTTTTAATAATAATTAAAAAATAATTCAGCAGGTGATGTTATTGGTCACTGGACTTTTTTTTTTATTACTTTACTCAGGTTTCAACATTTGATTCTGTGTATCTGGAAAATGGTGATTTTATTGTGATCACCGTACATCTTGACCATTTGCCTAAGATCAAGCTGTAGAATCTGTTTGTACTAGCTTAATCTGATTCTCTCTCTCCACTTCTATCTTTCCTTCATTCTTGCCTCCACAGATTCAAGTTACCTATGGTTGAAAATAAATTTTTAAAAATGAAATGTCTTTCTTGCAGCTTTTATTTTACTTTTAATTTCAAGCTAATAGATTAAATTTAATATTTCCAATAAGCAAAATACTTTGCTGTATTTCAAAACTAATTTAAATTGACTAGGATGAGTTTCCATTTGAAATTACTGAAATTTTTGATAGGTTGTTATCAAGAGGACAACGTCATCTTAGTTTCTAGGACGCCTGTGAAAGGAGAATGGGGTCAATGGACATTGTGAGGTGGGAAGACATCAACAACAATAAAATTTACACAGGGAAAGGAGAAATGAAGGCTTGGTGCCAGAAGAAGCATGCTTGACAGAAAGAAAACAAGGTGACATCATTGTTGAGGGTCTTCGCATAGATTCATTACAATCAAGGCTGTCACTCCCATGTGAGCCTGTATAGTCATAACAGATGTTGTACCACTATCAGCAACTGAGGCATAACTCTCAAGACCGAGGTATGCCCCATACATTGCCTATATACTTATTTTAAAGTTTATTTACGTATATGCTTATATTAAAGCTTATATATGTATTTACTAATAAAATAAGTCTATAATTATTTAAAAAATAATATAAGTTGACACTGAAACAATATATTGTAGGTATTTTCCTAGTTGCTCAGCAGTGAGAGTGAAACGAACCAAACCCAAGGCTTGAAATAACTGTTTAACAGCTTTTATTTCTGGTTGAAAAAGCGGGTTCAAAATAGTGGTATTTTGCAGGGAAAAAAGTGGGGTTTGCCAGTTAACAGAGTTTTTGAGTAGATGTTTAGTAGAGATTTCTTTGTTCCCATGGGTGGAACGGGAGATCTGAGCATGAAACTGCTAGGACTGGTACAAGTCTTCTGCAGCAAGGGTTGTGTGTAGGTTTTTCCTTTGGGTAGGTATCTAGAAAGGATATTTCTCCACCTGTCCCCCACAAAGAATGAGAAATCTGAAGTCAAGCTGGACTTCTAGTTATACCCTTTTAATTACTTCTGTTGCTGCTACTGCTGAATCAGGCAAAGTAAGAAGCCCCCCCTCCCCGATGGTGCAATAGCCAATAAGCCATTCACCTGTGCATGGGATATTGTTGCCACATCTAGTCTAGTGCTTCTGCTATGGATCTAGATACTAAAAAGCCCCAAAAAGAAGCTGTTATGTTATCAGTCCTGACATGGCCTCTCAGCTTCGATCATTTTCTCACCAGCATAGCCTAATTTCCCAGTACTTTTACTATAACATTTTTCATCAGCATGGCTGATACTATCCTCCAGAAAAGTGACTGGTTGCGCCTTCTCGGGCTCACTTTGCTGATATGGAGTGGAAAGTCTATATTGAATTCATTGCTAGGTCAGCTGCTAAGAAAGTCAGTTCACCGTGTCGGATGAGATGATTTTTCTCTCCAGAATCTATCTTACATATCTATAAGTCTACCATTCAGCCATGCTTACAATATTGCTACCACATATTGTCCAGTGCCCAAAGAAGCTCCTTGATAAGATCCAAAGAAGAATCTACAATATTATTGGTACTGATCTGGCAGCTCGTCTCCAGTCCCTTTCCCTCCATCGTAAGTTTACCTATTTATGTCTTTCTATAAATATTTTCATGGTAATTGTTCGGATGAGCTCTTCGCAATGGTACAAAAATTTGAATTTAAGCGCATCATTAGACTGACATTGAGATCTCGTCAATTTACAGTTGAACTGGCTAGATATAACCTTAAATTCTATGCTAACAGTTTCTTTTCATGCACTTCTTGCTTGTGGAACTCCCTACCAGCTCCATACTTTTCCAAACTTTAATCTGCAAAAATTTAAATGCAATGTCAATTGCTATCTCTTGTCCTCCTGATTACTTTCTTCTCTTTTTGCTCATCATTAATTTTTCTGTTCCTAATTCTTCCATCCCCTGTAACGTCTTGTGGTTTAGTGACATTATTGCGTTGATTGAGTTGATTCCAAATAAAAACAAAACAAAAAATTATTATTTATGGCAATTGTTCTGATGAGCTTTCCTATTTGGTCACTTGACTTCATGAATGTAAGCTCTGTACAAGATTTTATTCTGTTAAAATTGCTAGATGTAACCGTAAGTTCTATGCTGATAGTTTCTTCTCTTACGTTTGTTGCCCATGAAACTCTCTCCCAGCTACTTGCTTTTCTGTCCACTGTGATCTTCAAAAATTTAAATGCAACATCAATCGTTATCTTCTGTCAAGAACCTCTACATACATATACATATATATATATATGTGTGTGTGTGTCTGTCTGTGTGGCATGCATGGAAGAATGATAGACTTATAAAGGAGATGTGAAAGTGTAACCAATCAGAAAGGATTTGGTCTTTTGCCACAAAGTAGAAACAGCTGTCAAAATGAAACATCTTTCCTTTATTGTATCTTACCATGACATTGTTCTTAAGCTCTCTTGACTTACAGCAGCATCTGAGATGCACGTCTGCTAAGATATCTTCAATTCATCAAAGACTTTCTCACTTCAGTTGCTTTACTATTTACACTATTTACATTTGGACTATTGTCCTCATCTTTCATGTTTCAGCTGTTGTGCCCTCCAGCCATCATCATCAGGTGCCAATCTGGGTAACCAGTCTTGTCTGTTATGTTCATTCAACTAGGTGTTAAATCTGCCTCTATTATGTGTCGTGTTTCTTAAAGATCATGGATCTCCACAACTTCCTGTCTTTTGTATCTAGAAAGGAATGTGAAAATAGTAGAATGGTTATTGGCCTGGAACAAGTTCCAGTCTAGTCTGTTGTGTTTATTCAACTATGGGTTAAATCTGCTTCTTATGTGCCATGTCCTTCAGAATATGGGCAATCATGTTTCTCCACAGCTTCCTGTCGTTTTTGATTCAAAGTAATGTTTTCCCTTTTTCCATCCCAGCAATGTTTTAAAATACTTAAATTGCAATTTTTTAAAAGAATTTGCAAATATAAATTGAGTCATCTCCCTTGATAACATTAACTTTTGAATTAACAGAGTGCATTTCATGTGCATTTACAAAAGAAAATCACAATTGTCAATGACATTAAGATGATCTTGAATGAGAGTGAAAGTACTTGGGGAAATAAAAGAAATGAGAAAAACTATGGCATCTTCCTTAATGAGTTTAATGGCAACATTAAGAAAATGATCCATGAATTTGAGAGGATTAACATACATATATATATATATATATATATATATATATATATATATATATATATATATAAACCCATAAAAAAGGTTTAAGACAGACTCTAGGTAGTACAGACTCAAAAGAAGCCCCCAAACCAGGTTTTTATCAACTGTCTCCTGTCAATAAGACCAGAAGTTGGCAATACTTAGTATCTTGTGAAGTCATCCCCTTAGACATTTTTGTTCCTGAAGTTGTATGCCGAACTGAACCCTTTATTTCAGCTACATAGGTAGACAGTTCTTGTTCCACTGTCTAGTTCTTATTTTTAAATAGCTGTTCAATTATTGTTTTCCCATTTCCACTGATTCTAACTACACACACTGCCCGGTCCAGGGATTGAACTCACTATGTCACTAAATTCAAGAACCAATGCTTTAATACTGTACGACAATTTGCTGCAGGGAACTTGGAGACTTAAACCTAACCTGATTGCTAATTAATGTTGCTAATGCTTCTGCTTGAATGTTTGACTTTTTTCTGTAAATTAAAGGTAAGTAATTTTGTTTCTAGTGCATTGCACACATTGGGTTGAGACATAAGTAATTTCCATTTCAGAGAACCAATTGTAATTACAAATACATCATTCTAACTACTAATCACGTGGCAGTTACGAATATATTTGGAAGACCCTGACATGACAGTGTTAAATACATAAATTGTGTTAAATTTAAAATTCCACCAAACTGGGTATTTCTCTGTTTTATTGTAACACTGTATCCTCCCCACACTGGACCCACACACTCCACCAGACCAGCTGTTGGTTCGGTATGGTCCAATATTACAGGTTAGACACAAGTCTCTAGTTTCCAATGTCAATTTCAAGCCACCCTCCAGCCACGTTGTAATTTTTTGATCCTGGTGAGTGGTCATCAGATTGTAGAAATCCAGAAGCTTCCTGTTGGCCCACCTGCAAGTTTGTCAGGTGAGAATCGGGTTAACAGAAAAATAAATAACCAAGTCGATTTGATTTTGAAAGGACAAAAGTTGTTTTTATATATATATATAAAAGCAAACATACAAAAACAAATAATTCTTGTTGCACAAGGTAGAATGTTTCTTGTATGTGAACAATAACCAAACAAACACAAATACTTTGAATAATTTTGGTAAGGAGAGATGTGGCCTTTGTTGTAACCCTTTTTAGTCTGTTCTTAATGCAACTACTACAACCGTAGTAGTGATAGTAGTAGTATTAGTAGTAGCAGGAGTAGTGGCACTTAGATGTTAGCAGCAGTATTTCACTTCTCACCTGCCATTCAGCAGCACACAGCGGACACTTTCATTTCAATCTCTGATGTCACTCCTTCAGTTCAACTGCATTTGAAGACAGACGAACCCAAACCCTCCTTTCTTTCATTGGCTCACCTCTTTATATAGAGAACTGGTGATGTATCTGTTTTTCTAGTGCAAATGTACTGACATACTTTCAAAGTAAAATTTCACTCCTCTAAGAGTAAACAATTTACTTTTTCACCAATTGGTTTCCAAGGTCCACAACAAGACTCTACTGTTTGTCACCTTGCTATCAACCACTCTGCTGCTTTTTGTAAACTACAGAGAGTCTTGTTTCAAAAATAAATTTTAAATCAAAACCTCCTTTATTTTAAATTCGATTCTTACAGTGTCAAAATCCATTTCTTTTTTCTAAAAGTTTCAATTATCATTGTTCCAGTAATTTTCTATTAGTAATCTGA
>OZ038479.1:42798561-42811061 GCA_964036315.1 Acanthosepion esculentum
CCATATTTGATTTCTGTGAAAATGCAGATCCACAAACTTCACAAGAATATGGTTTCTCTCCAGTGTGTGTACGCATATGCTTGATCAATTCTTGCTTCCATGAAAATGCAGATTCACAATCTTCACAAGAGTATCGTTTCCTTCTAGTGTGTGTATGCATATGATTGACCATATTTGACTTGTGTGAAAATGCAGATCCACAAACTTTACAAGTATATGGTTTCTCTCCAGTGTGTGTATGCATATGTTGAACCAAATCTGACTTATATGAAAATGCAGATCCACAAACTTCACAAGCATATGGTTTCTCCCCAGTGTGTGTATGCATATGATTGACCATATTCGATTTGATTGAAAATTCAGATCCACATACTTCACAAGAATATGGTTTCTCTCCTGTGTGAGTACGCATATGTCTCACCAAACATGACTTCCATGAAAATGCAGATTCACAAACTTCACAAGAAAATGGTTTCTCTCCAGTGTGAGTACGCATATGTGTCACTAAATGTGACTTTTGTGAAAATGCAGATCCACAAACTTCACAAGAATATGGTTTCTCTCCAGTATGTGTACGCATATGTGTCACTAAATGTGACTTCTGTGAAAATGCAAATCCACAAACTTCACAAGAATATGGTTTCTCTCCAGTGTGTGTACGCATATGTTTGAATAATTCTGGCTTCCATGAAAATGAAGATCTGCAGATTTCACAAGCATATGGTTTCTCTCCAGTGTGTGTATGCATATGATTGATCATATTTGATTTGTTTGAAAATTCAGATCCACACACATCACAAGAATATGGTTTCTCTCCAGTGTGAGTACGCATATGTCTCACCAAACAGGACTTCCATGAAAATGCAGATCCACAATCTTCACAAGAATATTGTTTTTCTCCAGTGTGTGTACGCATATGATTGACCAAATTTGACTCCTGTGTAAATTTGAATCCACAGACTTCACAAGAATATGGTTTCTCTCCAGTGTGTGTACGCATATGTCTCACTAAATGCAACTTCTGTGAAAATGCAGATCCACAAACTTCACAAGAATATGGTTTCTCTCTTGTGTTTGTACACATATGATTTATCAAATCTGGCTTCTGTGAAAATGTAGATCCACAAATTTCACAAGAATATGGTTTATTTGTAATATGTATTTCCATGTAGCCTATTATGTTTGACTTCACAAAGGTTTGGCAGAAATCACATGAATAAGGCCTATCTTTCCTGTTTATTCTTACATAACACTGAATGTGTTTTTGTAGAAAGATAAACCATACATTTCAAAGTATATTATTTCTTGCCAGGTTAAGTTCATTGTCATGCTTTTGACAAATGTAGATCCATGACTTGCACATGAACTATATTTGCTTATGTTTTCATGGAAAGTGAAATGTCTTTTTCTTCCTTGAAATTCTCAATAATAGCCACTGCAGTTTTTGTACAGCCAAAATATCTGTGAAGAAAAAAGGTATAAATTATGTATTAACAGGGGCAGTGAATATTATATGAAAGTAGTCTATATTATGAGAAATACATGTAATTATTAATTCAATAATGAGGTGGGAGCCACTAGTGAAGATAAAATATTTTGCTGTGAAACAAGATTGCTTCACCGTCAAGTCTTATCTTATGAAATATATGTGATTAAAATCAAAAGATTGTCAATTCAGAAATAATTCAAATATGGATCTTGAAAAATATCTGTTAATTTTTACATTTTTTTATACCTCATCTTGGACTAACATCACTGGCAAAATGATCATGTCTACAGCTGGTACCACCTGGTGTGAGATTATCTGCTGCAGGCATCTCTGCCCAATGAAAACAAACCATCATTTTCACCAGAGTCTAGGATATGAGAAGATCCCCCTAACTACATGGATCTGTTAGCAATGGCACTAACCTGAAAGACCAAAGTTGATCTGGGAAAGCAACTGAAATATTTATTAAACTAATAGTTAACAATTGGAATATAAAACCCATAGTAAAAATGAAATAATTCTCATAATTGTCTGCTCAAATTAATTATGTATTATTGGGAAAATGTTTTTATTTAAACTGAGGAAATTATAAATAAGTGCATGAAAAATATGATGAAAAGATTTATTTTAACTTCAAAATATTTAATAACTACATATATTGATACAAAAATATAAGCAAAAAACAAAATATTTACAGTGGAAAATGTCAAACACCAACTTTCAAATTGAGTGCAATACCATGGTTCCAAAATTCATTTTCCCTCATGATCAAATTCATAGCAGACACCATCTGCTCTGGGATTATTTGTTGCAGGCATATCTGTCCACTAAAAACAATCCATTATTTTTATCAGTGCCAAAGAGAAGATCTTTTACTATGACCTCCATCTTGGTACAGTCAACAACATCAAAAATATATGAGCTGCTATTTGATCTGCTCAATATAAAAAAAACATCACTTTCATCAGTGTCAAGGAGAAGAGAAGATCTACTGCTAAGACCCCCTTCTCATGCCTGTCAGTAACATCACAAACATGAGAGCTGATAACTGATCTGTCCAATAAAAACAAACCATCATTTTCATTAGTGTCAAGAAGAGAAGATCATTTGCTAAGACCACCTTCTTAGGCCCGTCAGCAACATTAAAAACACAAGAGATGATAATTGATCTTCGAATAAAAAGAAACCATATTTTCATCAGTGCCAAGAAGCAATGAAGATCCTTTGCTAAGGCCACCTTCTTGGGCCTGTCAGCAACATCAAAACATGAGAGTTGATAGTTGATCTGCCCAATAAAAATAAAACGTCATTTTCATCAGTGCCAAGGAGAAAAGATCTTTTGATAACAATTTTTCATTTATTAAACTAATGGAAAAACATATAGAAATAATGAAATAATTTCCACAATTAATGTTAGTGTCCATTTGATTTAATTATGTATTATGTGAAAAAATGTTTTTTTAAGAATAGTAAAGTGTAGAAGTTAAAAAAAAAAAACATGATAGAAATTGATATTACCACAGGAATGAGAGAAAAGTAATCTGAAGTGGAAAAATAAGGTAAATGAAGTTTGACTTGTTATTTGACCAGCATTTCAACAACTATGGGACATTCATGCCAAAGTGGTCGGTTGGTTGGTACAGAAATGAAGAAAGTAATGCATTACTTCGGTAGATATAGTAGATATTACCTGTCTATATTTCTGAGATGATGTATTGTAACTTTTTACACTATTTACATTGTTCAGACTGTTGTTCTTATATTTATTGCCACATTCACAATGTTTCAGCTGTTGTACACTCCGGCTTTCTTCAGGATCTGTCTATATTTTTGAGAAGAGGTATTGTAGCTATTTACACTATTTACATTGTTTGGACTGACGTCCTCATCTTTATTGCCATATTCACAACGTTTTGATTGTTTTAAACTCTAGCCTTCTTCAGGTGATATACATTGCAATTTTAAACCAAACCCTTTTTTTTAGTCGATCTTGGCAGGTTGTTCTAATTCCATATGCTGTGCCTTTGGGTTACTTTATGGATATTTCAGTATCAGTTAATTCCCTTTAGTAACTCAACTCTCCAATTTTTTTTGCTCACTCTGTTGTGGCCTGGAATTGAACTCTCAACTCGTTCAGCTAAATTACATTCTGGATTACTCAACCAACACTTTTATCTACAGGAGAATTAACTAATACTATCCAGAAAAACATGGCACATAGAACATGTGAGGAATGAGAAGACTTACTTCCAGCAAAGCGAATTTGCTAGGCATGTCAGGTCCTGTTGAAAGATTGCGGGCAGACGTGCAGGAGAAAAAATAAAAAATAAAAAAAAGACTAAGAATTCAAACCAGCTTGAATTTATAAAACTGAAAGTCTCTCTCATTTATGGAAAAAATGCCATAACTGAGATTAATATAAAAATAAGATCATATAAATTTCATAAGATGATATTGATACTTTTAAGTACCTTTCTCAGTTGAAACTGAAAAATCAAATAAACTTCTCCACACGTGTTTCGCAAAATTAAAGACCTTAACAGCGGAGAATAATGCTTAACTCAAATAACGCAACTTAATTGTATTCTGGTTGGTCTTCTGTACTTTATAATTAGAGCCTGATTATAAACACAAAATTAATTTTCTTAATTACTGCGGATCTTCTGATTATTCAAAACAATACAATTTACAATGCACTAAAAAAAAAGATCTATCTCATAAGGACACTTAGGAAACCCGATGCAGCTTTTAACTAATTTTATAATATTTTAACAACTTAAATGTAAAAATCTATTATAATTAAAAAAATAACAAATAATTGTATTAAAAATTCATTTTTCATCAAAAAATATTTTTGCTTTCAGAAAATATTGTCCATATTCATAAAAACAACTAAAAGCAAATAAAAGCATTTGAAATTAAATAATATATTTGTTTTATTGAGTTTTGTATGTTACAATTCAGAGCTGATTTTCAGGTAGGGGGGATCCAATTAAAAACAAAAAAAAAACATGATTTGCATTCCTCAAAGCCTTGTGCTTTTAACTATTGTAATCACTAAACCTGACGCGATCGAATTTCTAGCATTTTCATAAAATTAGTTATAATATAAAAAAAAAAATTTTGCCATGACTTTAATAAAAGAAAACATATTTATAATAATTTCAATCATCTGTGAATACTTTCTGAAAGTTTTATTAACATCCGACAATTGTTTTTATTTTTGCAAAATTTTCGAATTTAATGTGTGTCATACAAAAAAAAAGTGCTAAAAATTGTATATGTTATTTTACTAGTTCTAGTACAAGGATTTTTAAAAGAAAATTCAGATTGTTCTAAAAAGAAGGAAAAAATTTTTAAAATAATTAAAATAAACTTTGATCTTTCCTCTTAATAATAACATGAATATTTAGACGATAAAATTTTGTTTCGTCAAGTTTGGCGTCTTTTTCATCATGATATGCTCTTTTTTTAGCGATCTCATGTGGTGATACCTCTAAGTTAACATAAAATTCGAAAAAAAATATGTCATTTCTGTTCTTCCATCCGATAACTTCCTGTGACCTAATCTGTCAGTACATCGATTTAACTGGCATTTAGCACCTCCAAAACAAGTCATCGCGGTTAAGAGTTACTGTTTATTAATGGTGTTCAGCTGATGAAAAAAAAAAGAAGAGTTAATCAAAATTTCGAATGTTCTAAAAAGGATAAAAAAAATAAAAAATTTAATAAAATAATCAAACAATACTTTGGCATTTCATCTTAAAATAGCATAAACAATAAACATAAATGATAAAAAAAAATTCATGTTTGGGACCTTTTTTCATCATAGTATGCTCTTTTTCGCCGAATTAGTGGCGATAAATTAACAATAACATTGAAGTTTTTAACAGAAAAAAAATATATAACATAAACTAAATAGTACAGTTTAGTACAGTTTCTGTTTCTCAGACGATCGTAAATGAATTTTTGTTTTCATTTTTTTTTTCTTGCTAACCCCCGTATAGTGAGAGAAATCAATTAAGTAACAAATTCTTTTTATATCAAGATTATCAGTATTATAATTCCTTCACTTACCTTTCAGGCCAGAAAATTCACAAAACAAAATCGTCTGATTTGTTTTGTTTTCAAATAATTTCGCTGAGATTTCTCCTTCAAGCAACCCAAGTTTTGTATTCTTCGTTCAGCTGGTGATGATAATGTCGAAGTTGTAACGAATGTCACACGGAATGAATTAAATGAAAAAACACGAAATTACTTTTGTTTCCCAGACAATATTTCGCCTGATAATAACAGAGGAATGCGATCTGGCGGTGTTAGACTAGATGTAGTTCCTCGTGTTTAAAATCCTTAGATTTTTTTTTTTTTTTTTTTTTTTTTTGGCATTCAAAAATAAATTTTTGATGTTTGTTCCTGGTAGCCGACAGTGCCAGAATCCCGAATCGCTGATACGAGGTCCCTTGTGGGAGTATGAAAATAAAATAATAAAGAAAAAAAATAAAAATGCAAAAGGAAACCAAAAAGGCCAAAGGGTTTCCTTTCCAGTCACGTGTAAAATTTTATGACCCCACTTCTGGGAAGGAGATGATTGCTCGCTTATCACTTCCCAGCCATTGAGCTCTTACGTGTCTAGTAGCCATCGCAACTAAAGGGGGAAATGGTCACCCTCACTCAACGTCATGCTGACTTGAGAGCAACCATTCTCTGTACCTCGGCATCTTGTACTCACGGGCATGAATAAAAATCGGCCATTTATTTTCAAACCAAGTCTTTGTGTTGTTTTTAGCGGTTTATCGACATACTACCGGCTGATAACAGAAGGCAGTCAATACAACCCTAATGGTGTTCCCTGAGTTCCCAGTTCCCTAATGTAAACAACAAATTTAAAAATACATTATTTTATGTGAGAGATACGTTTCCAAGTTAGCAAATTTGAGGATTAATTAACTGGATTTTGTAAACGTAATTACTATTTTTTTCTTTCTAAAACAGTAAAGATCCAGCGAGAATATTATTTTTCAATATCTGGTTCTATCATTATCTTCAAAATTGAGTGATAAAAATTAAAAGAAATACGGAATGCCAACAGTGCAATAATCAGGACCTTTATATTTATGTTAAAATAAATTATTTTTTTAACCATAACCAATAGTTTTAAGAGTGTATTTTTTTTATTCTATATGCTTTAAAGAAACTTCCTAGAATGTTGTATTTTTTATACTGCAGGTATGTTTTTTCTTCTTCTTTTTTTAATTAACTGATACTTTTGAGTTTACACTGGATTTATTTTATTATTTTCTTATCTGTTTGAAATTATACCATATTTAATTGTCCCTAATGTGGTCTTTTTTAATTATTCTGAAAGAGTTTATGGATTATTACATTCTTCCGATAAGGTAACATAGTCAATCAAAGGCGGTAATTCAGAATTGTTTCCCTTTTGAACATCCATTCAAAAAATAATCTAACGGTTGCATTGCTAAAATAAAAAACATTAAAATTCTTTTAAAAAATGGTCCACACTCAAAAATGGTATTAAACTTTACCTCTTTTGATTTTACAAACATGTCTTTATTTGCTAAAATCTTTTTACAAATAGCAATAAATGTTAAATGTAGCTTATTCTCTCTCTCCCATCTGAAAGAAAATAATGTTTTATTAAAGCACCAACTGTCCATAAAATTAATTATTCAAATTTGATTGAATTATTTTTGGTAAGATTCAGAACAAATTTTCCATATGTTACATAACCTTCTTTTACTCAAATAACATCTTCAGGCAACATAACAGACCCCACAAGGGGACGCTATTGCCCACTTTGGGAAACACTGATCGAGATTATTCAAGTGAAATATTCTAGAATGTTCCAATAATGTTATCAGGACAAAAATACAAACAGAACATTCTGTAATTGATATTTGTGCAAGAAGAATTTCAACATGGCAAAAGGTAAAGAATTGACAAATTTGCAAAAAGAAATGATTTTTAAGCTCTGGAAAGAAGGTAAAAGTTACAGGAAAATTTCAGACAACCTGAATATTCTCTTTACTATCATTAGTTCATTCATTGCAAGGTATAAAAAAATTCAAAATTGCTCAAAAACAAAGAAGAACAGGTGCTCCGCGGAAGATTTCTTCAAGATCGCCAAGGAAATTAACGCCAGGTTGAAATTCTTTCGTGAATATAAGGATAAGGAAAAATACATTATGGACAGACGAAACCAAAATTGAGTTGTTTGGACGTAATTCTAGAAATCAGGTATGGAGGAAAGATGGTGATGCCTTCAAACAAAAGAATACAGTTCCAACAATGAAATTTGGTGGAGGCAGCGTCATGGTTTGGGGATGTTTTCTGCAAAAGGTACTGGCAACATATCACTAACAGATTACCAACTGTTAGTGATATGTTGCCAGTACCGCAGCATATCAAAATATTTCGGAAGCAAATTTAATGATTTTGGTTGTAAATCTTGAACTTCCGACTGATTGGATCTTCCAACTGCAAAATCTACGAAGAAATGGCTTGTTGAAAGTAATGTAATAAATATGCTGAAGAGTCCAAGTCGGTCTACTGATTTAAATCCAATTGAGAATCTTTGGTGTTATTTGAAAATTCAAATCCAATCAAAAGCTCTAACAAACATCCCGGATATGACGGCCATATATGAGGAAGAATAAAACAAAACACCAACTAAAATTTGCAAATCATTAATTGAGAACTATTAGGTTGGTGCAAAAATAATGTCGTTTTCTCACATGAAGTTGAACGTCAAAAAACGACATTATTTTTGCACCAACCTAATACAAGAAGAGGTTGGTTACTGTAGAAGTGAATAATAGCGATTCTACAAAGTATTAAATGAAGATTAATGTATTCCTTTTTGTATTGTACGAATACATTTTTCACCCATTAAAATGGATAAATGGGATTTATTTCTATTAAATCAAAGTTTTTCTGTTTTCTATGCATATTTAGTTATGCATCTGTGTACAGTTAATTATATAAAAAGTATGTTTATTCATTAGTTAAAATTACAATAAATTAAAAATTTGTATGTGTATCGATATTTGTTTCCACCCCACCACCATTGTAGTTGAGGCACTTGGGGGAAAAAGCTCCTCAGAACAGCTTCCATGAAAATATTTGTCAAAAAATATCCATATCTTATCGGTAAAAAAGTGTCGAGGTGGCAGCTCTGGATTGATTATATTACAGACCCTTCTTTGGTGCTCCTGCTATGTATTTAAAGATTCTTGATAAAATGCAAAGAAGAATCTGCAATGTTATTGATCCTGACCTGGCATCTTCATTCATTTTCCCATCACCATGACGTAGCTACCCTGTATCTTTTCTATGAATAGTTCATGGTAATTGTTCTGATGAACTTTCATCTATGGTACCTAGACTTTATAAATTTAAGTCTATACTAGATTGGCAGCAAAGTCTCATCATTTTATAGTTGAAATGACCAGATGTAACCGTAAGTTCTATGCTGACAGTTTCTTCTTACTTGTGGAACTCTCTTCCGGCTTCTTGTTTTTCTGTCAACTTTGATCTTCAAAAATTCAAATGTAATGTCAATGGTTATCTTCTGTCTTAATTCTTGTTATTTTATTGCTCTCACTCTCCTTAATAGTATATTTTTCTCATATTTTCTTACACTCATACTTTCATGGTAATTGTTCTGATGAACTTTCATCTATGGTACCTAGACTTTATGAATTTAAGCACAGTACTAGATTAGCAGCAAGGGTCCGTCATTTTACAGTTGGCTACATGTAACTTAATTTCTATGCTAACAGTTTCTTCAAACACATTTCTCGCTTGTAGAACTCTCTTCCAGCTTCATGCTCTCCAGTTAACTTGATGGAAGGTAAAAAGATTCTATCAGGCAATTAAAAGAGAGTGGTTTCATTTTGGAGGTGTTAAAATAAACAAGCTATTATTTGTCCCATTTAACAACCGATTCTAGGTCATTTTTTTTTAGATCAGCTGCCAATTTGACCTTATTGAACTGATCAAACTTACTATTAACACAGGAGTAAATCGATCTTTTTTCCACCTTTCTCGCCCTCTACAAATGCGAAACGTGTATCTGGTACAACAGGTACATCAAACAATTGAAAAATTTCTATATTCACACCCTTCGGTCTAAACTTGATACCAAGTTGCAGGATCGGATGACCAAACTTAAACTTGTGGACCGTATGAATTCAACCTGTATAAAATAAACTCTGAAATCCACTATACTTATTTCAGTGGTGAAGTTAATGAGACAAAGAGGAGAATTATATTAACGACACGTTTCTCCTGAGAAGCGTATGCTCTCTTTGGCTTCCTCGGGTTAAAATGAAAGAAAGACAAAACTGTGTGTGAGGAAAATGCCTTGGAATGTGGGTATCATAAATAAAATTAATTATCCAAGCTTATCACCTCCTAATGTTCACACATAAAGAATGTATGTCCATTTGTGTGTTTGCTTGATTTATCTATATTAGTATTGAAACCATTTGGTAATCCGGGATATATATATATATATATATATATATATATATATATATATATATATATTATGCTGGTGAGAAAGTGATTAAAGCTTAAAGGCCAAGTCAGGACTGATAGCATAACAGCTTCTTTTTGGGGATTTTGTCAAGAGTCTCTAGTGACAATATCCCATGCACAGGTGAATGGCTTCTTGGCTATTGCAGTATGTTAGGGCTTCCTTACTTTGCTTGATTCTGCAGTAGCAGCAACGGAAGTAATCAACAGGATATAAACAGAAGTCCAGCTTGACTTCAGATTTCTCATTCCTCGCAAAGGAAAAACTACACACAACCCTTGCTGCAGAAGACTCGTACCAGTATTAGTAGTTTCACACACAGATATGTCATTCCACCTGTGGGAACAATCCAGGAAATATCTTTATACTAAACATCTACTCAAGAACTTTGTTAACTGAGAAATCCCACTTCCACCACCCCCACCAAATACCAATATTTTGAACCCTCTTTTTCAACCAGAAATAAAAGCTGTTAAACTGTTATTTCAAGTCTTGGGTTTTGTTAATTCCTGTATCACCGCACACACACAGGCAACCAGAAAAATACCTGCAATATATTGTTTTGGCCTCAACTTATAAAATAAGTATATATGAATTTTAAAAAAATGAAATAAGTAAATATATATATAAGCTTTAAATATAAGTACAGTGAAACCCGGATATAAGAGAAAGCTGGATATAAGAGAGATTTTCTCTAGTCCCAAATTAGAGCCTGTGTTAATGTATATATAATAGACCAAACCCGGATATGAGAGAAACCCGGATATAAGAGACTTATCCGGTCCCGACAACTCTCTTATATCCGGGTTACACTGTATATCAATAAATAAGCTTTAAAATAAGCATATAAGTACAGTGTAACCCGGATATAAGAGAGTGTCGGGGCCGGAGAAGAAGTATCTTATATCCGGGTTTGGTCTATTTTGTTTTATTAACACAGGCTCTAATTTGGGACCAGAGAAAATATCTCTTATATCCGGGTCTCTTATATCCGGGTTACACTGTATGTATGTATGTGACATCCGTTTGTCTTGAGAGTTATGCCTCAGCTGCTGATAGAGGTGCAACATCTGCTATGACTATACAGGCCCACACAGGAGTGACATCTTTGATTTTAATGAATGCATGTGAAAACCCTCAACCATGATGTCGCCTTTCTGTTTTCTTTGTCACGCAACCCCCCTCCACCTCAGCAGCAAGCCCTTGGTGTAAATTGTATCTCCAGTATGAGTGATCGTTGTCGAGATCTTCCCACCTCTATCTATCGTTCCCATGCCCCTTTTGCAGACGTCCTAGAAGCGAAGATGAGGTCGTCCTCTTGCTAGCGACCAGTTCCCCATACGGAAGGACCTTTGAAACACTCCGATGGAGCATCTATGTCCAAGTCAGCACTGTTGGAGAAGGGCGTATACACTAAAGGCGGTAGAGAACGGCATTTTTCAACCTTGACCTTCCCACCATGATCCCTGCACGCTTGTAATTTCGTTTGGAGATGAACTGATTACCTCTTTCGTTCACGGTTGTTACGAACCTAATCGTAATACACCTCCAAGCGTTTTTACACCGATAGTTTCACGTAGAAATCTCCACTCAATTTTTAGTGAGATTCTTGGCATTTCAGTAATGCTATTTTCTGTCGTGGGCACTCCGAACTTAACGCAGCGACTCATCGCCTAATTCGTGGTCGGTACTGCCCGCTCGCGGTCGGTGCTGGCCGGTTGCGTCTCAGCTTCAGGGCTAAGATCACGGTGCAGTATCTGTTTCTCAGATTACTCTCTGGACGATCGCCTATGGAGTGAGATTCGATCTCTGATACAGGCCGGTTGCAGGGATTCGTCCCTGCGCTGGTAGTATCGCAGCTACGTCTAGCTAAGACCAGCTAAGACTAGCTATGACCAGCTAAAGACCAGCTTGGACAAGCTAAGACCAGCTAAAGCCAAAGCACTGCGGCCCGGGTGAAAACTCGGGTCCATTCCCCCTCCCTTCCCACATTAAACCCTGACCTTGTGTCACAACCTGACCCTGTGGGAGGTCAAGTAAATCCCGATCACGGTGCAGTATCTGTTCTCAGATTACTCACTGGACGATCGCTTTTCGCTGAGATTCGATCTCTGATACAGGCCGGTTGCAGGGATTCGTCCCTGCGCTGGTAGTATCGCAGCTACGTCTAGCTAAGACCAGCTAAAGACCAGCTAAGATCAGCTAAAGCCAAAGTACTGCGGCCCGGGTGAAAACTCGGGTCCACTCCCCCTCCCTTCCCACATTAAACCCCGACCTTGTGTCACAACCTGACCCTGTGGGAGGTCAAGTAAATCCACAGCACTGACCGGTCGGCTCTGACACGGTCGGTGCACAGGCACCTGGCCTCGAGAAATTAAAAGAGGTAACAAGTTCCACAATCAGCAAATGTATATTTTCAATATGATCCAAAGGATTAGGAAGCAACCATTT
>OZ038479.1:42821061-42920162 GCA_964036315.1 Acanthosepion esculentum
TTGCCATATGCTGCATTGCACTGCTGGCAAATATTCTAACAAGTAATGATTGAGCTGTGAATTTAGTAAAAAAAAAAGTAACTCTGCAAATTTCACAGTTGAATGATCTTTTATCAGCTTGAGCTACCATGTGTTGTTCAAGACTAGAATTTTGAGAGAAGCTTACTCTGAGCTCGAAACCAAATGGTTTCTTACCAGTGTGTGTGAATATGTGATGTTTGAGATTTGAAAATTGAATCTTCAGAACAAATAAATTTATATCTCCTACATTACTTCCAATAGAATTTTTTTGTAGAATTTGTAGAAGAAATAGTCAATATATTACAAGATCATACTGTATGCAGGTATATATTTATTACTTTAAATGTTATTTTTAGTGGATGCTCATTTGTGTAGATGTTCTGTTTATTTTAAACAGTATTTTATTTAGTCTACTGGCCTGAACATTCAAGGAAACTTATTAAAGAAAATGTGCCCACTGGCGGGTTTCGAACCTGCACCTCCATTTGCAGGAGAAACCATCATTAGATCTGAAGTGCTTTGATCACTTGGCTACAAAGAGCACCATAGTCAAGTAAGGTCCTGTTTGCCTTTTAAAGCACTTCTTGTTCAGATTTCTTCAAAAGTCATAACTGTTCAATTCCAAATGTAAACTGCAAATTATAAAGAAATAATGGATTTTTATAAATCCAACATATTTTTTTTTTACTTTAAATATGGGTTTCCACTAAAAATGTTTATAGTAGACTCTTTGTTCCAGTTAAACCATATTTTTTTTTGTCTACAAGACTGAGCAGTCAAGAGGTCCTATTAAAGTAAAATGTGCCTTCTAACAGGATTTGAACTTGCATTCTTCTTTGCAGGAGAAACTGTTATATCTGACATACTTTGACCACTCGGCTATGAAGAGCATCATAGGTTCTATGTAGGTTTGAATCTTGCCAGACGGCACATTTTCTTTAATAAGTTTTCTTGAGTACGTAGGGCAATAGACTAAATGAAATACTGTTTAAAATAAATGGAGCGCCTACTCAAATATGAGTATTGTGGAGTTACTCCACTTACTTTCCTAAAAGAAGGCTGCTAGGGGACACTCTCCCAACCTATAAATAGGCAGTGACATTCTCTTTTTCCTTTTTCACTCAGGGATGGTAAGATGTAAGTCAAATGAGAAAAACATTTTCCTGCTGGGGAACGCACGTGCGTGCACACACCTTTTCACTTCATTTTCTCTAAGACATTCTCCTACACCAAACTACACAAACACAAACAATTCACTAGTTTAAATGTTTTCTTTCTTCATGTACATCATTTTGTAACATACAACAATATTCTGTTGTCTATATATACCCTTGTTTTGTTGTTACTTATGTCATTTATTACTCTGACTCACATTCTGAGTCCTCCATTTTGTTGTGGGGGAAATATGTACCAGGAGATACAGGAAATACTCACTCAACAGTATCCACTAAAAATAACATTTAAAGTAATAAAAATATGCCAGAATAATAAATTAATTCATTAATCCTTTAAAATCATGCAGACAGGCGCACACGAGCGAGTGAACAAACATCCACAGAGGCACATGGCTGTACGTGCACAAATGTACAGAAAAACTTTACACCAATGTTAAATGTATACAAAATAATAAAAAAATACAAACAGTAAATTGCTGATATTCCCTGATGAGTGGATGGACAGATCCACCTATGCAGCTCTGGAGTTGGGATGCTGAAAGTAGCATCAATCAGCTAAGTGACAAACTCTGTCTCTCTCATATATATATATATATATATATATATATATATATATATATATATATATATATATATTATACACACACACTATTTAGATCATTTGGATTATGGTTCACATCTTTATTGCCGTATTCACAATGTTTTTGGCTATTGTATTCTCCAGCCTTCTTCAGGTGATATATGTTGGAATTTTGAATTGAACCCTTTATATAGTTCAAGGGGATTAATAAAAGAGTTTGGTTCGAAATTCCACCATATATCACCTGAAGAAGGCTGGAGCATACAATAGCCAAAACATTGTGAATATAGCAATAAAGATGAGGACAACAGCCTGAATGATGTAGTTACAATACCTCAGAAATATACACATATATAAGATACAGTGCAAAGAAAGACTCAAAATTCTGGACTATGTTGTGACAAAAGAGCAACAGCCAACATTAAATAAGATATCTTTCTCCAATGGTGACCATATATTGAAGTGTGTTTAAAATTTAAAAAAAAATTAGAATTTCTGTTTAACCATTTATATTTAAGTGACTTGAAATTGGTTTTATCAAATGTGAGAATAACAGAAATATTATGCAGTTATGTAATTATGCACAACACAAACTTTGGTAAATTAATGTAGCAACATTTAAAAGTACTTGAGGGAATAAAATAAATAAGAACTTTGGCAAAATTTATCAATAATATGAAACAACTTATTTGGAAATTTGAAAAATTTAATAAAAAATTGATGGATCGAACTTGTCCATATTATTTAACCAAACATATTTGAATGTATATATATATATATATGAATGAATGAATGAATAAAGACAAAATGAAAACTTTTGTCCTCTGATGGACTTTATCAAGGCAAATGTAAGGATTTTATTTTGCAACAAGTATTTATAAACAAAAGAAAAAAAAATGTTAGTTTTTCAAAATTTTTAAGGTTTAAGAGATGCTCATAAATATTCATCGGGTTAAATAAAAAGTCATGGTAAACTATGGAGGATGCTAAGTGATATCATTTAATGTCTAATCAAACATTTTTACTTTTGTTTATAAATATTTGTTGCAAAATAAAATCTTTACATTTGTCTTGATAAAGTTAGAGGATGAAATGCGTTGGCTAAGATAAGTTATCCTTTTGTCTATATATTGCCTTTTTACAGATATTATTTTAGTTACATCTGAAATTTTACACACACACACACACACACACATACATACATATATATATATATATATATATATATATATATATATATATATATATATGGTGGACTCTCCCGTCATATTTGATGTATGAGGGTCAAGCAACTCAGTTCCTAGGAACTGACAGCCATGACACCAGCACATGATTTGATTACAGTGGTGAAGTATTTGTGCAGAACTAACCACACTTTTTGAAGGGCCGAATACAGAAACTTGGTGCACTACATGCTACAAGGTCCCCAAACGACCCTCCGCAGATTTTGAAGTCAGAGTTTTCCTTCTCCTAGACCAGTTGCCATCCAAGTCTATAGAACCCAGTCTCTCCTGCTATTTACCCATATCTGGAAGAAGAAGAAGAGAATTAATACATTCCCCAAGGATATTAGCACGTAAGTGAATGTAATGGACTGGAATTTAAACTTGGCTCTCCAATTCCTCAATCCAAGCTGCTATCCCCAACTCCATCGTGCCTATACATATATAGTGCTGCACAAAAGTAAGTGAACCCGTAATATAAAAAAAAAAATCGGATCTTGGCATATTTCTTTTTAAAAATTTAGTCTCTAACTGCACCCTTTCTATATAAAATGAGTTATATTAGTTAATTGCAGCATACACAGCTTAGCAAAAAACAAGAAAAAAAAATGAACATTTTTATTTTTACATGTGCATAAAAATTAGTTGCACTGACAACCATGTAAAATACAGAGTGTAAATGTAAAGGTTCATTTACTTTTGCACACCTTAATTTTTTAATTAATACTTTTATTCCAGCTTGATATAAATTTTGAAAGCAGTTGTAATCCTTTAATAAAGGTTTTCAACTCTATTTTCCCATACTTTATTTTATGGAAGATGAAGACAAGGACAACAGATTATTTATGGAAGGATTTATTTTGATTCATATATATTTAGTCTATTTACATTCAGACAATTGTCTCATCATTGCTGTTGTTATCACATTTTGGCCATTGTGACTTCTGACCTTTATCAGGTGTACATTGATCCAGGTAAGCTACAGGGAATTCTGAACTGAACCCTTTATTTAAATGTCTAGGGATATCTTGTCTAGTTCACAATTTTAGTATTGCCCAGTTATTACTCACCCTGGAGAGTTAGATGTCTGAAAGAGTCAGCACGTATTCTAGGCCATGAGGACCTCCTTAGTAGGCCTAGCATAGAAATAAATATTATATGGGAGCCTCTAATAAAGACAACAGCAAATTTAATGAAAGAGGCAAGCTTCAGGCAAACAGCACTCATCAGCTGGCAGGTTAAGTTTAAGGCTCCAAGTTCTCCACAGACAATTGTCCCACAGGACAATAGCCTAACAGATTAAAGCACTAATTTATGAGTTTTGTAGTGTAGTAATTATGAGTTCAATCTCTTGGCTGGGCAGTTTGAGCAATAACTGAGCAATGATTGTCACATGACATTTCAAATTTTTTTAAAAATATTTCGTAATACACATCAGAAGTTAATATTATTCAGTGCAAGTTTCCAATTAAATATAATACCAGAAATTGCATAATAGTAAACTATCTGAAGTGGAGGAAAACGTTTTTTGTGGGAAGAATTTTGGGAAGATTGACAAAATTCTCCTCAATAAACAAACAACAACAATAATAAGAAGAAGAATGTATATAAAGTAGGAATAGTGTTCAAGACATGCTGTGGGGACAAAAGTTTCATTATATGCTATTTCAAGCTCTTGTGAGTAGCTTTTGCCACCAAACCAAGCAGTGATATTCATTGACATTTCTAATAGTATGGGATGGAGTGTGAGGAAAATCTTGCCAAAAATAATCATACTGCTAGCATACTTTCTGCTTCACAGCTAACAATGGAATGATTTTCACAGCTAACAATGGAATGATTTTTCTCCATGTGTTGTTTGAGATGTGAATTTCGAGAAAAGTTGATTCCACAAATTTCACAGGGAAAACGTTTCTTTCCAGTGTGTGTTAGCATGTGTTGTTTAAGATGTGCACTTTGGGAATACCTAAATCCACAGATAACACACGGGAAAGGTTTCTCTCCAGTGTGCGTTAACATATGTTGTTTGAGATGTCCATTTTGAGAAAACTTAAATCCACAGATTTTACAATGGAAAGGTTTCTCTCCGGTGTGTGTTAACATGTGTTTTTTTACTGATGATTTCTGCGAAAAACTCACTCCACAGATTTCACAGGGGAAAGGTTTCTCTCCAGTGTGTGTTAACATGTGCTTTTGGAGTGCTGATTTTTCAGAAGAACTTGCTCCACAGATTTTACAGTGGAAAGGTTTCTCTCCAGTGTGTCTGTGCATGTGTCGTTTGAGATTAGAATTTTTGGCAAACTTAAATCCACAAATTTCACAATGGAAAAGTTTCTCTCCTGTGTGTGTTGACATGTGGTGTTTGAGATGTGAATTTTGGGAAAACTTAAATCCACAGATTTCACAGTGGAAAGGTTTCTCTCCATTATGTATTAACAAGTGTTTTTTGAGATTTGTAATTTGGGTAAAACTAGCATCACAGATTTTACATTGGAAAGGTTTCTCTCCAGTATGTGTACACATGTGTATTTTGAGATTTTTAATTTGGGTAAACCCAGCACTACAGATTTCACAGTGGAATGGTTCCTCTCCAGTGTGTTGTACCATATGTTGTTTGAGACTTGAATTTTGGGAAAACCTACATCCACAAATTTTACAGGGGAAAGGTTTCTCTCCAGTGTGTGTTAACATGTGTCTTTTTGCTGATGATTGAAGGGAAAAATGTACTCCACAGATTTCACAGTGGAATGGTTTCTCTCCTGTATGTGTTAACATATGTTGCTTAAGATTTGAATTTTGGGAAAACTTGCGTCCACAAATTTCACAATGGAAAGGTTTCTCTCCAGTGTGTTTTAACAAGTGTCGTTTGAGATCTGCATTTCGAGAAAAGTTGAATCCACAAATTTCACAGTGGAAACGTTTCTCCCCAGTGTGTGACAATAGGTGCATTTTGAGATTTGAATTTCGGGAACACTTAAATCCACAGATTTCACAGTGGAATGGTTTCTCTCCTGTGTGGGCTTGCATATGTGTTTTAAGATCTGAATTAAAGGGAAATCTTACTCCACAGATTTCACAGTGGATGCCTTTCTCTCCAGTGTGAGTTTTCATGTTGGTTTTGAGATTTGAATTCATGAAAAATATAATGCCACAAATTTGATAGGAAATGGTTTATCCCCTATGTGTGTTCTGTTATATCTCTCCTGTCTGGACTTAATGTTTGTTACTAATCCATAAATATCAATGTAAGAATGCCTTCTTTCTCATGAATATTCATGTGGTTTCAGGTACTCTTAAAGATGAAAACTGAAAAAGAAAAAATATATTAAGTGAGCACTAGAATAAGAAAACACACCACATAAGGGTTATGAAATAGGTTTATGAAAAATGCATTTTGAAATATTTTTTTAAAACTTTCCCCAACAAAATAAAAAATGCACCATTATACTTTATGTTGGTCAAAGAGAAATATTTATTAAAGAAATATGTTTGTTAAAGTGATTTGTGATCAGCTAGGTTTCTGAACACAAAGAAATGAAGACAGACTGATGAATTAGTTTTTAAATCAACACAGTTTATTTTGACTGAAATAATTTGTACAATGCAAATTCTCAGCATGTAAAATGAGAAATTGGATTTAATTTTATTCTGGCTGGCATGTAAAACTAGAAAAGATTTGTCACCAGACTATTAAATCATGTATCAGTGGACATGGATGTGTGGGTGTTGGAATGGGCATAGGAACTGAAAAACAGAATCAGTTGTACAATGCAATAAGATATATTTTATTTTGGATGGCATGTGAAACTAGAGCAGAGTTGCCAATAGATTATTATTAAATCATGTATCAGTGGACATGGATGTGTGGGTGTTGGAATGGGCATAGGAACAGAAAAACAAAATCAGCCAGCTGAGTTCTAGTCTAAGAAAAGAACAATACTGAATTCAAAACTGTGTGATATTATACTGCATTTAAATTTCTCACAAGTCCATCAGTAGGAGCTAGATGCAGGGGTTGGTTGATCTGGGCTTATTCCTAGCCATTGAGTGCAGACAAATATGATTTCACACTTGCATCTAGTATGGCAGGCATGAGAGTGAGAATGTTGGAGAGGTGAATATATAAACAATAGCCCCAGAGATCATTCAGGCAGTCTCTCACATACTGCAGACATGCCAGACTTGGGGTGTGGGATGAAAACACGGACTCAATATCACAAAATGTTTGAGAGGAAGTAATGAAATATTGGCAGCAATAAAACGTTAATTAGGAAATATTGTTATTAAGTAAAACTATATTTACTAATCATATATCAACAACCCTGAACATTTTTAAAAGAACTTTCAATTATTTTTGTATGTGTATAAACATGCCGAATTTTATAGATATGGTTGCCCATACATAACACTATCAGAAAATAAGAGCAACAGCTATAGTAAATTTAAACTCCAAATTCATTAAAATTCAATAAAACATTAGATTATGGTAAATATTTTCACAAATTCTCAAGATTATCAAGTACTTAAAAGGCACTTGAATTATATTCTTCAATTATTTTTTAAAGGTTAGAGCCCCTGTAGAACAACATTAGATAAAAATCTTTCATCAAGCTGTTACAGGGCTGTTAAAACGTTGTTAACATAAATAAACAAGATATTGTTGTGTTAAAAAATGCATTTCTCTGACATTTTAAACTTAAAGTAAATAATAGTTGTTTCAAATCAGATTACTTTAAATCAGCAAATATTTAATAAACTTACAGAAAAGTATATTTTATTTTTGGAAGATTTTTTTAATAACAAGATTTATTTTCAGAACAGTTAAAAAATGGTGCTAAATTAAAATTTTTTTAGAAATTTCAATATGAAAACTTCGTCCACCCAATTTAGTTTTGAAATACAGCCAAGTATTTTGGTTATTTTAGGTACCTTCACTAATTTTTGATACCTTGGTTTAAAATGAAGTTTTATAAATGAAAAAGCTTTCTTGAAGCTTTCATTTTAGCTTTGATTAAAAAAAAGCTATAGTAAAATTAAAATTAAATTTACTATTTCCAGTAAGCAAAATACTCTGCGTGTATTTCAAAGAGAAATTAGATTGCAATCAATTTTTTTCCAAAATAGTTGAAAATTTAATTTCTCGAAATTAAATAAGTCGGGGGTAACATATGTAAATATATATATACCGTTTTAGTTATCAACAATAAAATTTCGGACACATTCGCGTCCGCCATTACCTGCGTTGTTTACTTATATTTACCTCGGAGCAGTCATTCAGTCATAACGCTAACCCTTCCGCAGTAACCGAAACGAATAAGAGCAGTAAAAAGGCCATTAACTAAGTAAGCTTCCGCGAAAGATTGCTACGAAGCGAATGTATGTAAACAACACCAGTAATGGCGGACGCGAAGGAGTCCGAAACTTTATTGTTTATAACTCCAAAACGGTAGATGTTAGCAAAATTTCTTTGTTATTTTCGAATTAAGCATGTATTTGCACCTAAATGTAACTATTCGAGAAATTTTTATTAAAAGCTGAGTGCGGGTCCTAAACTGCAACTTACTCGATATTTCTTTCTCTACCTCGGGAATATTTCGTGAAGTTAAATCAATAAAAAGCTAATTATTTACAAATAAATTTCAATTAAAGAAAAAGATTATAACATCTGAAAATAGAAGGTAGTTTTTAAACACAGAAAGAACAACATAGATGTACAGTGTTTGAAACGGTGTAAAAGAACAATTAATTCCTTGATTAAAAATAGTTTCGGTTCGGACAATAGAACAACATTGTATCGCAATGAACGTAAAATATGTAATTCTTTTAATTTAATTTTTAGTCATTTTAAAATATTTGTGGTACTGTCGAGAACCGTGGAACCATTCTACAGATGACGCCACTTATACAATAAAGTGTGTGTGTGTGTGTGTGTGTGTGTGTGTGTGTGTGTGTGTGTGGCGTTAAATAAAGGGCGGACATATGGAAAAAATGTGTTGAATAGGTAATGGCAGGGCAAAAATGTCACAAGTGGAAAAATTAAATTCATTGAAATATACAATATTGGCAAAAAATGTTGGTTTTGAATGAAATCTAATTATTTTAATTAGATATATAACCTTTTATTTAAATAATTTATTTTTTAATATTAGCAAAAAAGAGTATTTGTTTTACCACCATTTGTTACGTAAAAAAAATTATGAAAAACAATTATAATAAAATCACACTGTTTTACTTTTAAAAACAGAATTTGTAGAATTTTATTTTCTGACCAAGTTCACGTAACATTTGATCAAGGTTTTCCCTTGTTTGACCTTTCTGTGTAGTCTTTGCACGAATTATTTAGTTCTTGTTGTACAAGGTGGTCTTGTCACCCGCTACCATTTGAAAATTTTTAGGTCAAGGGAGAACAAAAGACACTCTCTATGTTACTGGCCCTAAGATATGTTACTGCTGATATTTTTTAATGGACTGTGATTGGACGGTTCAAAGGTGAACCGCCCCCTTTTGAAAGGGAAGGGAGAACTGGGACTGGACCTTAGCAGCAGTTGGAAAAGAGACCGCTTAGAGACAGGAGGTTGTTTCTCTCTCCCTGCTGAAAAGGCAGGCAGCGTTTACACATAAGTGAAGGATGCATGGGTAACAAAGTTGCTGAGGGCAAGTTTTCCCTTCAGAGAAAGTTTTGAGAAGTCCTCCTGAAGAAGCACCAGAAAAGAAAGTTGAAAAGAAGTCCATGAGTGGAGCTAAGGCCGGTTGAGAAGAAGGAGCAAACACGTGCGTTTTCAAAAAGTGTTTTACCACGTGTTTAAGTAAATTTTCACCTTCTAGCGGCCGTAAAAGTAAGGCGTAATTTCCCAGAGGACGGGAAGAAAATAAGTGAAGAAAGGAGGGAGTTTGGTTGCCAAGAAGAGAACCTTGACTACACAAGAGAGAAAAGAAAAAAGATAAAAACTTTTGAACCTTGAAAGAGCTGAAAGTGTACTGTAGAGCTAAGGCTCTTCCCCCTTTTCTTATTGTTATCATTGACACAGCAGGTGGGCGCAATTCTTTTTTTTTTTTTGTGCATTGTAATTTTTAAGTTTGTTCTCTGCTACGTTTTTTTTACATTGCGTTAGTCAGAGAATAGATTGTCCTATTCTCAACAAAAAGGGACGAATTTTTGCAAGCACCCTTGTCTATATGTTTTCTTTGTAATTGAATCTGATTAGCATTTTTTCTTTCTTTTTCGTTATTAATTCGGGCAATAGTGAAAATACTATTGCAGCAGGTTTTATTTTCTGAAAGTAAAGAAAATTTCCGAAAACCAAAAACTAATGAGAACAATACAAGAACAAGTATGTACTGGATTCAGTTTATTCCCTTTCATTGACGTTGTCACACATCGAGAAGGTCTGTATCATTTTCGTGTCAGCCATCTGAAATAGAAAATTATATTATGTAGGGATGTCAAGACTTTCGGACCGCCCTTTCTTTGATTTATTCCTGGGTGAATCACCAACTGAGTCACTGCACTCACAACTACAAACCAGAAGTAAATAAACTGACACCAACTGTCCTTTGGTTAGAAATTTAACTTTACATAGCTTAAATTTAAACAGGTACTTAGTGTTTCATTTTAAGCTGTCTGGTGTGGGGGGTCAATTGCCCGCGCTAATTTATATTAGACACAATGGCACAAAATAATAACAAACGTACAAAACAATAGTTATGAATGTTGTTTAAAATGGTGAAATAAACTTGTCTTTTTAGATTTTTGTGTGAGGTAATGTTCCAGTTTGATAGACTGCAAGTTGTAGGGTAATTTGTGTGAATCTGGAAAATTCAGTTCAATGTAATATTGTTTGTATACAAAGTTTGTGGAAAAGGCGTGTGTGAATTTGACTTACATTGTGTTTGACGTTTGAGAGTCTATCGCTTCGTTGTTTGCCGATGTGAGTTTAGTTTGCATTGAATGAAGGAAATAAACTGTGGTTATGCTAAAAAGGATTTTTAACTTATAGTCTGGACTTCAGTTGAAAGTCATTTTATGAGGAGTGTCGTCACGTAGCGTGTAGGTTTTTCGGCTGATTTTTTTCTCCACTCTCTGTTTCTTATTTGCTTGTTGTTTATATAAGCAGTATAAGTCACGTGATAGACTCCAGAAAATGTTTTAAAATTTTGTCGCAACTGTACCTTTGATCAGGTCAAATTAAAATCAGACGTAGTCGACGAAATGCCATGTGATATTTTTGAACCAGTCAAATTACGTTAGTTATGTAATTCAATTTGAAGCCTATGTTTTTATTAATTTTTGAAGTTTTGAGAACAATATAGGATCTGGATCCTATAAAAGAGTCTATTTTTCACTTGTGCCATTTTTTCTAATTTTTTCACTTGTGCCATTATTACCGTTTACTGTTCGTGATAATGCTGAAGCAAATCCAGTCTTCATTGTTTTTCTCGTTTTGGGATTGTCTGATACATAACAAATTCAACATTTATTTATTGAGAATGTTGCTTTTTTGTTGCAAGACGCGAATTTGGGCTCATATATTTGTTGAGAATTTTTTAAAAATCAAGGATCCCAGTTTTTAATTAATATTTTTCGAAATATATAAGACTCTCGTTGGAAATACCGAGTAAAGTATTAAGAAATAATGTCGGATTAAAAGAAATCCAGTAATATAAGCACAAGCAGTTGCATACACACACACACACACACACACACACACATATATATATATATATATATATATATATATATATATATATATATGTATGTATATCTTGCGCCACTTTCTAAGGCACTTTCAAATTGTGTCGTGTGTTTGTATTGCTTCTTCTGGCTGATAACACCAAAAACTCACTTGCAACAAATCAAGTGTGATGATTGGCCACATATGAACACACACACACACATATATATATATATATATATATATATATATATATATATATATATATATATAAGAAATAGTGAACAATGAAGTCAACACTCAGAGGTGACAGGCTGTTTCATGCTAGACGCAATCGCCAGGCGGCCTGACGATTGCGTCTAGCATGAAACAGCCTGTCACCTCTGAGTGTTGACTTCATTGTTCACTATTTCTTATATATATATATATATATATATATATATATATATATATTGCACCACTTTCTAACAAACAGACCCTAGATTTTCCAGTGATGTCTGAAGGTGCCACTCTCTCTGGAGTGGCTTTTTATATAACTTCTTGTATCGCACATCTCTCCCCACATTCCACTGCAAACTGGATGCAGGTGTGTGGTCATTTGAATCATTATTCACCAGTTGAGGAGCGAATTATTTAATGGTCTTGTGCGAATTGCAGGTAAACTCTATTCCAGCATCATACTAGAAACAGATACATACATAAATATGTGTGTCTTTGACACATATATACACACAGATATCAGGTTTTCCCAAAAGTATGTTAGGTTTATTAAAAAAATAATGTTTTAATTTTCAGTTTATTTATCTATATAATACGTTCATGGAAGGTAATATTGAAAAAATATACTTTTTTACTTAATAAACCGCAACAAGATTTAGGTCTTCTATCCCACAGCTAACAGTGGAATGGTTACTCTCCGGTTGCTTGATATGCTAATTTAGAGAAAACTTCTATATATTTGCTAGTGGTAAGATTTCAAAACAGTATGTGTCATTTGAGAGATAGGTTTGTGAAAATTAATATTTCGGATTTCGCAGTGAAAAGGTTTCTCTCCAGTGTGTGTAAACATGCGTTGTTTGAGACGTGAATTTTGGGAAAACTTAAATCAACAAATGTCACAGTGGAATGATTTCTCCCCTGTGTGTGATAACATGTGCGTTTAGAATGAGGATTTAAAAGAAAACCTTACTCCACAGATTTCACAGGAGAAAGGTTTCTCTCCAGTGTGTACTAATGTGTGTTTTGAGTGATGATGAGGTAACCTCACTTCACAGCAGAAAGGGTTTTTTCTCCAATGTCTATAACTATGTGTTTTGGGAACACTTAAATCCACAGATTTTACAGTAGAAAAGTTTCTCTCGTGTGTCTTTTAAAATGGTGTGTTTTGATATTGACATTCATACAATTGTGACACTGAGATCTCCGTAGGTTGATCAAAGAAAAAGAAAGGAAGAGGAAAAGGTCTACTAACTGGATAGTAATTCTTGGAATTCACAGGAAGATGGATTGAAAAGTTGAGAAGAAAACTATAAACGAAATACGTTGAAAAAAAATCATGTTTTGACATAATTTCAAGGAGAATCGAACGCAAATTTAACTAGACAGACTTCAATAAGATTGAGCAAAACCAAGACTACCCGATAAGAAAGAGACCATTAAGGAATACACGAAGATGTTAAATAAAAACATATGTTGTCGATAAAGAGACCAGAGTAGTCGTCGAAATTAATGACATTCCCGATTCCTTTGGACGAATAAGGGACAGGAAAACATTTGAATCAGCGCACAGAGATAGAAACCAACTGGACGCGTTCGTCGTTATAATTTCTGTGACATTCGTTCAGTGAAAATTTCATATCCAATTAATTCGGATTCCTTTGGATACAAGTGATAAGGGAAAATTAATTATTATTTTGAAGTGACCATGGACACAAATGCTGCGTTGTCTGTTGATTGTAAAAAAAGATGCATAGACAGAGAAAAGATAAACTTTTGTTTTAAGCAGAGTGGAAATAATTTTTCTTTCCTTTTAGCACCACCTATATGAAGCGATGGTGCGTGGTGTGACATGAAGGGAGTGGGAGTTCAGGTGTAGCTTGAATCTTGTGACCACTCTCAAAAGTGGGCTGGACAACCCCAACTTTGGAAAACCACTTGAGTAAATGTATTCATTATATATGAAAATTTAGAAAAGGTTGATGCTTACGGTAGAAGACAACCGAACCCAGACCCTAGACAAACCCACACCTGCCGGACGCAGGATAGCATATAAGGTAGAGATTTTTGACAGCTGACACAGAGAGGGAAAGAGAGAGTCTCCGTACTACTGTTAATGGAATTCACATAGTTCGCCGTGACCTCCTAACCAAGACCTTGTGCAGCCCTGAAGACCAGAACTTAAAAATTTAAGTTACTACTAAAATAATCTGCAGACTCCGAAGGGGATTCCAGTGTCATCTGATTATAACAACAAGCAGGAACTGTTAAAACCGTTGTATACAACAAATCATATATAAATCAAATCATTGTTATATTTTTTACCCGAGTTAATTCTTTATTCCAAAGGATGTTTGTTTTTTGTATAACTCCAGATGTCAGACCAGTCCTCACTCCAGCCTGCTTCATCAGCGATCTTCTCACCCTCTGAGATTAAAAAAAAAACACAACATAACATGGCAGAGGAGTGAATGGTCGTGAACAAACAAACGCCAGTGACGTCGAGGGGAACCGTGCCACCATCACAATACCTGCGACAAAACGAGTCACGCGCTAACGAGTGAAGAGTCAGCTAAATGGTAACCACGACGGTCTGAATGAACTTGAAGGCGGACTGTAGCGTGTCATATTTGGTTACAACTGATTAAGATCGAGAATCGGGGGGGGGGGTTACAAAATACGTATCTCTTCAGATTTCACAGCAAATGGTTTGTCATGCACGTGTTTTTTTTATGTGTCCCTCCTAGCTGAAATTAAAGTGAACTACGCATCCATAATTTTCACAGTGTGAGAATGCCTTTGTTTTTCGGGTATATTTAATATGGTTTTGTCTTACTCTCAAAAATGGAAACTGTAAAAGGAAAAAATAAATACAGTGGGCAATGTAGTAAGTTGTAGTATGATTAGGTAGTAATAACACCATACGAAAATATACACTTTCCTCTTTACTAAGTGTGTGGCAAAGAAAACTCTCTCTCCCTCTCTTCTATATATTTCCTTTCCTTTCCTTCGTTCTATTGTTCCTATCATCGGTAAAGGACATGAACCTGGACTTAGTTTGTGTGGGTCATTAAACGTCATAAAAAATCAACCAATGACAATACGTCCCGCCAAAAATTAAACGGGAAACACGGATGTGTCAGTCCCAATAAAAAGAAGAAAACCACGTACGAGACTAGAGATGCCGTAGTGGAGAGGAATTTGATTCGAGGTAGCAGTTCGAGACGCAAGATTTGGTGATTCATCGGCTGTAATTCTGACCTGACGTACAACTCCAGAAGAGAAAGAAGAAAGGATGAATGCAACGAATTTCCGTCAACCAGAAGGAACACAACAACCGTTGTATAAACTCGCAAATTGTGAAGAAAAATGAATAGTCGTAAGTTAATACATTTAAATTATAAATAAATATATTAATACACAGGACTATACTGCCGATTTTGTTCTCGGCTTCTTCATAAGAAAGTTAAACAAAACCACTCAAAGAAGCAGACTTTCTTAAATTTAGTAGATAAAAAGCCAAAATATAGTGTTCACAGATAAAACATTTATTTCAATAAAAACAAAATTTCCATGCATAGTGTTCCATATGCCAAATAGTAACAAAACATAATGATAAACAAAGGGATTTACTTACATTAATAATTTTGTCAGTCGATAGAATGTATCATTCTTTAAACTGACAACTTAAATATCTTTTCTTTTCTTTTTTCAACCTTTTCTTTTACAATGAAAAACTTGTTTTAAAATCTTTTCTTAACAGTCAATTTCTTCAGATACTTTTAACTTCTTTCTTCTACAAATTTCTTTTATCTTCCTTTTTTCTTCAAATGCATTTCTTTTTCTCCTTCAGAAATTCTTTTTCTCTTAAGAGCTGAAAGCGAAAATTAGAAAACACAACGCCTAACCTAGGCTAACATCAAATTTTAAAAATAAATATCTATTTAAAAAAATATTTTAAAATCTCATTTTAAATAGAGAACGAGAATGGAGCAGCCTTCCCCGCATCGAAGGACTCTGCCAAATAAAACGTTGACTCTCCGAGTCAACAATACAAACAAATCAAAGGCAATAATTCCTCTTCTTGGGAATAAAAACACCTCTTTCAAATAAATGTCTCTTAGACAAAGTTGAAACAAATCCTCAAAAGCCGCCAAGTACCTTTGTTATATATAACGATTTGCGTCGATACCTCAAATAGGCCTTATAAGTCAAATCAAAATAAAAAATATAACTTTTCTCAAGCTATATTTAAACAAATTTATAACTTTTCTCAAGTTATATTTAAACAAATTTTAGCTTCGGAATTCTACCGGAACAAATAAAAAAAGTTTTTTGTACAGAGTCGCCTGAAACGAAAAACTCACTATCCCTTCTTCCCATCTTTACATAAAATCAGATAGCAATTAAAGTTAAATAAATATTAACTATATTAAGAAAATAATTCGACACTGTAAGTCGAATATTCGAGATAACACGTTACTTTACGTAGCAAACTAAATTAGTTGCCAACGGAGCCAGAATACAAAGCGTCTTCTTAATCGACCAAGGAAAAATCTCTGACTGGAAGACAATCTCTCCCGATCAAAGGGAGGCGCCGTCTCCCGCCTGCAACCCCATAAGAAGGCGTCAATAAAAAAACATCGTCTACTTTGCTATCAGAGGCGTATCGTTCCAAATTTCAATAAATTAAATATTACTTCACTGAAGTTATTGAAATGTCTTCGAATTTTAATTTTCTAAAATTTTGCAAATCAAAAATTCTGAAGCTCGCAAAAAAGAACTATTACGATAGTCAACCATTTTAAACACTGTAACCCAATGGAGTCAACAATAAATGGTACTATATAGACAGTAAATTTGGCCTTCATCTCTATACCATAAAGTAATTAATCTATTTGGGATTATGAAATTGGTTTATAAAAGAATATATTTTTCAAGTATTTTTAAAGCTGATCCTAATATCTTACAACAATGTTACAAATGCAGTTTTAAGTAGGGATATCCAATTTTTCGCAAAAAAAGTGGCATATCCTGATGAAAAAAGGCCCCAAACTTAATAAAAACAACGTTTTATCACGAAAAACATTATGTTATTAATAAGAGTAGAGACCAAAGTATTTTTTAATTATTTTTTGAAATTTTTTATTCCTTTTTACAACGTTTGAATTTGTGGTTGAAAATCTTTTTTTTTAGGTCAAAGATCGCCTAATATTTTGCATTAGCTTTTTTCCACTTAAAAAACACATAAATTTGAAAATTCTTGCAAAATTCAAATAATTGTCGCAATTTAGTGAGACGTTCAGAACTTATTCCAAAATGAATGAGTTTATTTTAGAAATGTTTGTCTTTTAGTAAGTCATGGTCAAAATATTTTTTTACGTCTGATACCCACCGAACTTAATGTTACGAAAACTTTAAAACTAGAACAGTTGCCCCTATTTTTATTTTTTAATTAAATAAAGAAGACTTTGAGGAATATAAATCATAAATTTCGTGTAAAAATTTGATACGCAAGAACCCCAATTTCAGTTCTGAATTTAAAATACAAAAATGCAAGAAAACTAAGACATTATTTTATGAAAACAGCTTTTAATGGATTTTATCAATAATATATAATAAAGAGTTTTTTGTCTGAAGTCAACATTTTTTTAGGTTGAAAAATAAATTTTTACGAGAATTGTTTTCTTTTTTTTCATTTCTAAATAAAAAAAATGATAATATTTATAAATATTTCATAAATAAATTAGAACAGTTACACCTCGTTTTTTTTTTCGCTCATTAAAAAGATCTACTTTTATAGATCATAAATTAGAAAGTTTATTAAAATCTGTAATACGCGTCATATTTTGAAATATTTTTTATGATTTCAAAAAATGTATTAAAATCATCTCCGACAAAACTATGGATGCCCATTTAAAAAAAGAATCATGTTAGAGTTATTCCCCTGATTGCGTGAAATTATCTTATCGTTCTGGAAGCACTTGTCAAATTCTCATTATTGTCGCATTGTCAAAACTTTTCTTCTAATTTTGTTGTTTTACATATAATCAAATTCTTTTTCAGTGAGAGACATACTGCAAACATTAATTATTATTATTTTTTAAATTCAAATTTAGGGACAGAAACAACAAAAAAGGGGTCTTTGGGAAAAATTCTCAGAAAAATATTTCATAACTAAAAAATAGCTGTTTAAAACGCTTGGTTTTGTCATATGAAAGACATGTGGCAAAAAAAAAAAATTAAAAATAATGTCATCTGTTCACTGTTGTTGTCATCCTCCGGGTCAGTAGGTGTTAAAAAACAATACAAACTTTTAATATATATAGCAAACCTGAACTGACTTTAAGTTTAGTGGGGCTAGGAACCCTAAAAAAGCAGCTGTACTGAGATAAAACTTAATTTAAAAAAAAAAAAAACATAAAATTTTATGTGTAGATAACAATATCGTTACTACAAAATTTTTGTCTTATAAAATTTGAACTATAAATGTATTTTTTCGTAATTTAAATGTTATTTTTATTCAAGAATTCTCCCTCAAACGTAAGGTAAAAATAAATTGGAAGTATATATATAATAAACTGGTTCACTTAAAGCTAGAACAATTTATATCACTTTTGCCCTACCGTCCGATAAATTCCCCTGACGTAAGTTGTTGACAGATTGACGTACATCAGTTAACACCCCTCAATCAGGCCTAAAAAACCAAGCACCACGGTTGGAAATGTCTTTTTAAGAAAATTTGTTGTCCTTTCAAACAAATCAATATTATTTTATTTCATTCTCACTAACCCCTCACGTGTTTTTTTTGTTTTTGTTTTTTTGTTGTTTTTTTATTAATATTTTGCAAAATGGTTAACTTTTTATTCTATGGAAACTGAAAATCTATAATAAAATTCTGTCATGTCACGTGACTAACATACTCTGGAGTTTGTTTATTAATGAGCTTCTTTTCTTATTCAAACAAAACACATCATTTCTTGAATATGGAAAATTTTCAACTTCCATATTTGATTTGATTTTTGGCAGGAATTTTGTAAATTTTCTATGATAAAAGTTATTTGACTTTTTGAACGCGTTGAACAAAAATAATGCATTGTTCGTTAAATTTTTTGCAAAAAGTAAGTCATATTTTTTTTACAAAATCTAATTAATCATTAAATGTACCATTTTCCTATGACACAAATGTCTGGGACAGATTTTGTATTTTAAAGAGATTGTTTCGTTGGCGTTCATCAAATTTGCAAATTGACACATAAATTTAAAATGCATTTTAAAAAAAATGAAAAAATCCTTCTGAAATTTTAGCTTTAAATCAAATCTAAAAGATTAAATTTAAGATTATTAATATTTTTAATTTATTAAAAATATCACATATTAATGAAGAATTTTAAAAGATTTAAAAATTATTCTAATTCAAATTTTAAACACTGAAAACAATGCTTGTAATGCAAATATTCATTATTCATCGAAATAAATGTTTTTCTTAAGAAAATAATGTCCAGCATAACATATTAATTAATAATATGTATGCTGGACATTATTTTCATTTAGAAAACATTTATTATTTATTATGTACCACCAAAATGGATGCTTTTTTCTGTTAGAACAACAACAAAAATCACTACTCACCTGTTGTAAAATATATTTGTCAAAAATCTGGAAATTCAAACAAAATTTTCAGTACTTAACTTATTCATTAATGAATTATTGTTTTTTTTTACTGAATACTATTAATTAAAAACCATACTTTATTAAAAAAATCTTTAGATAAATATTGGAGTGACGTAATTTTACATCCCCCATATATTTATAAATTTATTTCAACAAAAAACTTTATGCAATATCAAGTGGGAACATATGGAAAATAAGGCCCGCATCTTGCCAAAATTAAATCAATAAAACTTTAAAAAATTATTATTATTTTTGGTGGGGAGGGATTGGTGCTGACATAATTTAATAAAGCAGAATATTTTTCTTTCAGATTAGACAGAAAAAATCTCAGCGTAATAATAATTAAATTATGGCTTCTAAACTTTACATTTTTTGAATCATCAAACATGTATTGTATTTAACAAAATAAACTCTCCAGACAAAAAGCAAAAGGATTAATTACAAAATCCCACAGAAAAATTACAAGTAATTTCTTTTTTCAATAAATTATAATTATAATTTATTGAAAAAAGAAATTACTTGTAATTTTTCTGTGGGATTTTGTAATTAATCCTTTTGCTTTTTTTCTGGAGAGTTTCTTTTAAATACAATACATGTTTGATGATTCAAAAAATGTAAAGTTTAAAAGCCATTTTCGAATGTGAAGTATTTTGTTTTTTAAATTTAATTTAATTTTTTCCTTTTAGCAACTCATTTTTGTTAAGGTTGTACAAAAAGGAAATAATTTTGATATCTCGATTTGACTGACTACTATTCAATATCAGAATATTAATGAGAGAAATATCTCTCAAAAAGGGGAATGGATAAACAAAATACATTTCAAAGAACTACACAAACAAGGAAAACACTTTTCAAACAGAGACAAATTCAATGGTAAAGCGACACATATTTCAGACTCAGTTAGTTGTAGTAGAAACAGGTCATTGACCACGACGTATTGCCTTTACCGTAGCTAAAGAACACGTGTGTTGCTTCGAGGGTTTGGCACTAAAGAAAGAACACGTAGTCGTTCCCTAACCCTACGGGATCACGTGGTAGCAAACTCACAGAGTTTACCGTTTTATTAAACACATAATGTGAAGTGTTACATTTCGGGGCCGTTTTCGAAATCCGTTTGTTTCTTCTTGTTTCTGATAAAATGTCCCAGTTTTTCTGGGGTTAGATATCTAAATATCCGGGTTTTAAACAAAGAATTTTATGTTGACAAGTTTGTTTGTAGCATAGTCAGAAAGACGAGTAACTACATTTACATTTTTGTCATAAAACAATGGCAAATATTTCTTTCTTTTTTTTTTTTTTTTTTTTTTAGTAACTTCAGTTTAAAGCACCAGCAGGTTAACTAATTAGTGACGTTATTAATTCCTGCGAATTCTAAAAACAAAATCAATCAACAGGGTGGCCCGAAAGTCTTGTCACCCCATGCATAATATAATTTTCTATTTTAGATGACTGACACGAAAATGATCATACAGACCTTGTCGATGTGTGACAGTGTCAATGAAAATGAATAAACTGAATCCAGTATAAACTGTATTAATTACTTGTTCTATTATTCTCATTACTTAGGGTGTGGCAAGACTTTCGGACCAGTCTGTTTTATGACCTAATGAACAGGAACTGAAATAGGAAAATTGCAGGCGTACGAACTATTTCGGCGGACTGCAAAAAAAATGAATTAATATTTTGTCAATTCGGACAACTTAAATTTTAAGATTAAAAATTATAGTTTCTTATGTTTATTGAATAAAAGAAATAAAAACTGAATTCTAATCATAAAACTAAAAAAGGATGTCATTCAGTGGATTTCAGACTTTCTTCCTTACATTTTAATTATCTCCCTTGTTATTCGCTCTTTCGAAAACATCTAGTGCAAAGGACGGCAGTTTTCAAATTTTGATTTAACCAGAAAATATTAGTTTATTTTAAAATTTTATACTTTTTCTCTGCTATTGAGTTGTCCGAAGGAAAACAAAGCAAACGAATGAAGTAAGTATATATATTATAATGCTTTCTTTGTCTACATATTTAAGATTAAAATTTAACTTGAATACGGATGTAAGGCATAATACGAGAAGTAGGTGCGTCAACGGACTTAAAAATACAAATAAACATACGTGAAAATGCATAAAATAATTCAAATTTCTTCTTTGAGATTAATTTTGTGTTTTATTTGAAAGATAATAACCTAAAGTTACTACGTTTTTAAAAAAAATTACGCATTTAAGGACTGTGGACAATTTTAAAACATAAATGATCATAAAAGTCAAACAAAACAAAATAACTTCCGCAAAGTTCGAATCTATGATATTATTTAATTAGAAAAGCTTTTATCGGCACTAATGTCTTAAGGAAAACATTTTTCACTAGTTTAATTTTATTTATTTATTTTTCTCTTTACAAAATTCAAACTTTAATTTTAAAATTCTGTATATTAATACAGAAATTGTACCAGTTAGGTGATTTGTGTATGCGTATATAGCATCCTCCATGAGATCGCTTTAAAAAAAAAAAAAAAAGAGCATAGCATGATGAAAAAAGCCCCCAAACTTGATGTAAACAAAATTTTATCGTCAAAATGTTTGTTATTATTAAGACGAAAGAACAAAGTATATTTTAATTATTTAAAAAAAATTTTCCTTCTTTTTAGAACATTCTAAATTTTGATTAAAAAATTTTGTTTCTCTTTGTGTCAGCGGAAGTACTAAATAACATAACAAATTTTAGCCCATTTTTTTTTTTTTTTTATGTCAGACATTAATATGGAAAATCTTGCAAAAATAAAAATAAATGTCGGATTTTAATGTAACTTTCAGAAACTATTCATAAATGATGGAAATTATTATAAATATGACATTTAAAGTCTTGGCAAAAATATTTTTTATATTTATTACACCCCCCCCCCAAATAATTTTATGAAAAGTCTAAAAAAAGCAAATCATGTTTTTTTTTGTTTTTTTTTAATCAGACCCCTCCCTCTATCTTAAAATCAGCTATGAATTGTAACATACAAAACTCAATAAAACAAAGATATTATTTAATTTCAAATGCTTTGTTACTTTTATGAATATGGATTAGGTACCTCCAAAAAATTTAGTATACCTAAGGTTTAAATTTATTTTTCATAAAGGAAAAATCCTTTTCAAAGCTTTCCAACTGCTTCAATTTAAATCTAAAAAGGAGTGAATTTTTTAATTCCATAAAAAAAATACAGTGTAACCCGGATATAAGAGAGTTGTCGGGGCCCGGATAAGAAGTCTCTTATAACCGGGTTTCTCTTATATCCGGGTTTGGTCTGTTTTGTTTTATTAACACAGGTTCTAATTTGGGACCAGATAAAAATCGCTCTTATATCCGGGTTTCTCTTATATCCGGGTTACACTGTACTGTGGAGTATTTCAAATAGAAATTTGAATGATTTTTAGTCAATGCTTCCGAAAAATCAATCGAAACAGCCATTTTTAACTTTTTTAGAGAAATGTAAACAAACTTATTTTTTGGTTTTGAAAATCCTGCTAAAATAAGATATACATTTCTGAAACATTACTTTCATAAAAATTAGCAAAGTTAAAGTTAAATTAATCTGTTCTGAAACAAAAATCACTTATTTATAGCATGAAATTTTCTAGACAAACATTTCTTGTCCTCGGGGTCTTGTTATTTTCACGTTGTTATTACATTTTTAATTTAATAACTGAGATAATAACTAATAAAATTATTATTATATTAATAATTAAAATATCTCACTGAATTATTAATTGTTTAAATTGATAAATGAGATAATTTCATTATTTCAATTTAATTTTTAATTTAATAACTGAGAGTAAGATAAGACCATTCAATGTCAAGGGGCTTTCCCCAAGGAGGAGACAAGCTTCGAAACATGTGACCATTTAACCATAATGTCACTTATGAGATATCATACTAAAAAAAATATAACATTTTAAAGCACAAAAAGAATATTTTAATTATGGTAAAAAGTTTTGGTAGCATTATTTGTATTAAGCTTTTAATTTTCGCTTAGTAAATAGTCTTCACTTAAAAACTTAATAACCGACCACACACTCTGAATAATAGAATTTTAAAACATTTTTTAAAATTAAAGAAAAATGAAAAACAAAAATGAAAGAACTAAAATAAAAATGCAAACAATTCTTTTAAAAATTCTTCATTCATCGAAAAAAAATTTTTCTTCAGATAATAATGTCCTTAATGTATATTAGTTAAAAAAAAAAGCCTATCTAATTTGGTAATTAGATAGTTTATTGCAGTTTTTATTTTATGTTTGGAGCAGATTTTTTTTTTAAATGTTGGCAGCCGTTGTGAAAGAAAAAATGATTTAATTTCTCCAAGGAATCCTGCTTATAAGTAATATAAAACAATTTGCATCTGCTTGGAAATTCTAGAAAATTTCATAAAATAAATTTATGGGGGGAACAGATTTAAAAAAAAATATTTTTACCAAGATTTTCTAAAAATAAAAAATTTCAAAAATAAATTAATTCATTTTTGAATAAGTCCTGAAAGTTTCATTAAAATTAGACAGTTATTTGATTTTTGCAAGAATTTCCAAATTAATGGGTTTTCCCCCTGAAAGTGCAAAACTGATTTTTTAGCAATAATTGGAGGTACCTAGATAATATTGTCTGAAACCAAAATGTTTTTTTGATGAAAAATGAATTTTTAAAACAATTATTTGTTATTTCTTGAATTATTTTTACATTAAAGTTGTTAAATATTCTAAAATTCGTGAAAACGGTGTACAGTTTAGTTAAAGGTGTTATTAAGTAGATCTATCTACACAGCATTATAAGTTGTATAGTTTATAACAATCACTATATAAAAAAAATAATTTCACATGGCTTTTGTGCCCATAAAATGGCTGTAATTTAAATGTACAGAAGACCAGCATGAATACAATCAAATGTCATGTTATTTGAGTTAAGTGTTTTTCCCCAATGTTATGGCCATTATTTTTACGAATTGTTTGTGCAAAGCATGTGGAGAAGTTAATTTGATTTTTCAATTTGTGGAGTAGTTAATTTGATTTTCTTCAGTTTTAACTGAGATGGGTACCTACAAGTATCAGTATCATCTTATGAAATTTATATGATCTTTTTTTTTATATATTATCTCAGTTATGAAATTTTCCCATAAATTAAATATCCAAATTAATAATAAAATGAATGGAAATACAAATAACATAGTAAAATGTAATAAATGTACATAAAATTATAGTATTTTATATACACTTCTGATGAAATTTCATAAGAAAGGTACCTATAAATTAATTAGATAGCTTTCTTATGAAATTTAATCTCACTCTCAACAGTTTTATTTTAATTTTTTTATAATATATTTTCCATAAAGCTTCATAAATATAAAGGTGAAAAAAAAATTAAGTTGAAAGTTTTCCCTAAAAATAATGAGGTAAATAAGTTCACTTAAAACTAAATAATTATGTCACATCTGTCCTTCTGTACAAACTTTCCCTCACGTAAGCTGTAAATACATGATGAAATCATCACTTGTCAATTGATACCATTGTTAAGACATGCTTTGTCTTATTTTTAAACTACATTTTTTTGGTGCCAAAAGTAATGTTTGTTTCAAAATATATTAAATAAACTTTATAATTTCTAATTTTCTTAAAATAAATTTTGAAAACATTATAATTGATTTTTAAAAGAATTTTAAACTGAGAATTTCACTCTTGTTTACAAAATGGAAAAAAATGGTTGACATGATCGATTATCTGTCAATTTAGCTGACTCAAAAAAAAGAAAAGATTTTTAACAAAAATTTCGGACATGCTAGTAAGGATTAAAAAAATGTAAAAAAATACCCCCAAAATACTTTGATCTTACCTCTTAATAATAACATAAATATTTAGACAATAAAAAATTATTTTCATCAAGTTTAAGGCCCTTTTTATTCATGCTATACTCTTTTAGTGATCTCATGGAGGTACCTATAAACATGTCGATTACAGGCATCCACATGACATTATCAGAAAATAAGGGCAATAACTACAGTAAATTTAAAGCTAAAGTACCTAAAAATTCAATAAAACATTAGCTTACAGCAAAAAATCTCCTAAATTTTTAAGATTACTGGGTAATTAAAAAAAAATTATACATTTAAGTAAGGACAGTGGACAATTTTAAAACAAAATCAAAGCAAAATAACTTCTGTCAAGTTCGAAACTAAGACTTTATTTAATTAGAAAAGATTTTATTAATTGCTTTTAGGAATAAGATATATTATGGACACTATTGTCTTAAGAAAAAAATTTTTTTAATGAAAAATGAATTTTTACAAATTCAATTTTTATTTATTTTTATTTTTACAAAATTTAAATTTAAATTTTAAAATTCTGTATATTAATACAGAAATTGTTCCATTTAGGTGATATTGTTATTAAGTAACACTATATTTACTATTCATAAACATGCCAATTACAGGCATCCACACACATTATCAGAAAATAAGGGCAATAACTACAGTAAATTTAAAGCTAAAGTACCTTAAATGAATTTAAGACATTAGCTTACAGCAAAAAATTTCATAAATTTTTCAACTCAAATTGACTGAAAAGTAAACAATTTTTAAAAATTTTAAATCATTCTAAAACTTGCATATTAAGACAACCTTCCTGTGAGTTTCTTGCTCTTAAAATAATAATAAAAGAAAACATTGAACAACATATTTAAATAATTGTAATACATTTAAAAAAATATGTGTTTAATTATATGTAAATATGTTGGAACACCTTGAAAATCATTCTTGTAAAATTTAATTATCTAACAGTAGAATTAAATACTTTAAGGATGGCACATTTATTGACAAGAAATTATTTCATTCCAGTCAGATGTTTCATTCATTCAAAAAAAAGAAAATGAAATATATTGTTTATTTAAACCTTTATCTTGTATTTTATTTCAATATGATGAAACAATTTTTTTTTTAATTTTAAGCTTGCACCCACATCATGTTGAAATACCAGTTATCATACACATCAATTTTAAGCAAAATCAAGCCTATTGTGTACCTAGATGGTTAACTACTTGGGAATACCTGGTGCTGTAAGTTTTGATGTGCAGGTAGTGTAATGGATAATGGCTCAGAATTGTTAATTCGGCTATTGTGCCCTTTGACTTGAAGAAGTGTATGTTGACCAGATAACCTTTGGCGAATTTCAAACAGAACCTCCCACTCAATCCACAGGGGTAGATTGTTATTCTGCACTCAAGGGAATGCTTTGTGATATCTCCTGTTGTTACTTTTTAGTCATGCTCAGTTATTGTCCTGAGACAATAGCTGAGTGGATTTAATCATTGGTTTGTGTATTTGATGATATAGTAATTGTGATTTCAATCCCTGGGCAGAGTAGTGCAGACTAGGTGGAAATACAGGGAGCAATGCAAAATAAGAACAAGATATTACTTGATATAGTGGAATGAGAAAAATATACTCCCGTAGATTAAATAAAGGGTTCAGTTTGAAATTCCCTGAAATGTACGCAGATTGACAGACACCTGAAGATGGCCGAAACATTGCGATAATAATGAAGAGATGAAGTCATTAGTCCTAATGTAAATCATAATAATGCCTCATCCCAGAAATTCCATTCCATTTGGTTTTATTTATTGAACAGTAGTATTAAGTTTTCCTTTCTAACCAAACCTGAATTACATGATAGGTTGAATTGTGCTTTCATGAACTCTAACATATATTTAATTGCAAATAATGTATGAGTTTCTTGTTTTCTTTAATAATACATTTTCTCTATTCACAGGTAGCATTTATGGAGAGAAGGGAAATTTTCAAATTTGCCAGACATTCGTAAACTTGTATTGAAGAAGAGAAAACATATTCTTGCATGGATCTACATTTTGCCAAGAGTTTTTGTTTAAATACTCATGAATATATAATGGAAACACTACTTATTTGTTACAATCATTTGTATTAAAACTGCATTTCAAATTTCACATACAAAAACTGAAGAGGGAAATTTCTTTGTCAAGTGTGCAGATTAGCTTTTTCAGAGAAGTGTGAAAATATTCATGGAAGCGCTTATTGGAGAGCAACTATATTCTTGTAACATGTGTGATGCAACATTTTCTAACAACTTAAGTTTGAAAATGCACAAGAAATTGCATTCAAGAGATAAAAAATATGCTTGTCAAATTTGTGAGTCAGTATATTCACAGAATAGCCATTTGAAAAGACACATGAGAACACATACTGGAGAGAAACCATATTCATGTACAGTGTGTGGATCGGCATTTTCACTGAGTTCCATTTTGAAAGAACATGTGCGAATACACACAGGAGAGAGACCTTATTCATGCACAGTGTGTAGATCAGCATTTTCAACAAGTTCACATTTAAAAAGCCACATGCGAATACACACTGGAGAGAAACCATTTTCATGTCAAGTGTGTGGATTAGCATTTACACAGATTTCACAATTAAATGAACATGTGCGAACGCACACTGGAGAGAAACCCTTTTCTTGTGAAGTGTGTGGGTCAGCATTTTCAGTTCGTTCCAATTTAAAAAAACATATACAAATACACACTGGAGAAAAACCATTTTCTTGCCAAGTATGTGGCTCTGCATTTTCACAAAATTCAGTCTTGTCAAGGCATATGCGAATACATACTGGAGAAAAACCATTTTCTTGTCAAGTGTGTGGATCAGGATATTCTAACAACTCTTGTTTGAAGAGACACATGCGAATACACACTGGAGAGAAACCATATTCTTGTCAAGTATGTGGGTCAGTATTTTCACAAAATTCACTTTTGAAAAGACACATGCGAGTACATACTGGAGAAAAACCATATCCATGTAGTATATGTGGATCAGCATTTTCAGACAAATCTAACTTTAAAAATCACATGCGAATACACACAGGAGAGAAACCATATTCTTGTCAAATATGTGATTTAGCATTCTCAAAGAATATTGATTTGAAAAGACATATAAGAACACACACTGGGGAAAAACCTTATTCATGCACAATGTGTGGATCAGCCTTTTCAGATAATTCACATTTGAGAAACCACATGCGAACGCACACAGGTGAGAAACCATTTTCATGTCAAGTGTGTGGATCAGCCTTTTCAAAGAGCTCATACTTAAAAGTGCATATGCGAACACACACTGGAGAAAAGCCATATTCATGCACAGTGTGTGAATCAGCATTTTCAGACAGTTCAAGCTTAAAAGTGCATTTGCGAATACACACTGGGGAGAAACCATTTACGTGTCAAGTGTGTGGATCAGCCTTTTCAACAAACTCATACTTAAGAGTGCACATGCGAACACACACTGGAGAGAAGCCATTTTCTTGCAAAGTGTGTGGGTTAGCATTTTCATGGAATTCAACCTTAAAGGTACACATGCGCAAACATGTATAAAGTACATATTTGAACATTCTTGAGAGAAACCATTCATTCATACTATGTGTGGATTAGTATTCTCAGAAAGTTCCACTTGACAACTGCATGAATCTTTTTCAGACAGATCAAATTAAAAATTGCACATCCACATGCAAGAGAAAAAACATTTTTTCTACTTCGGTTGATCATTTTTTAAAGTTTTATAGCAATCAGTCTAGATGAAGGCCAACTCTGAATTCAAAGCTAGTTGTATGTAAGGCTGGCAACCATAGCCTGTAAAAACCTACAAAAATACAGCAGATGCACCTAGTGTGGTGAAGCTCTGGTCCTATGCTCCACAGTAAAGTCTACTAGTACTAAGGAGGAAGAGGATGGATAATTTATCTTTTTTTTTACATTATCAGTATCTTTTTATCTGATTGAAGTTTTTGATTTTGTAATTATTAAATAAATTGCCATGAATACATATAATACATTTACCTTAAAAGCCTGATCATACAAATGCTAAATTTATTCTATTCTTCTATCCTTTGTAGATGAAATGTGATATTTTAATATGGTATCAATATCTTATTGTAAATGATTTCTTAGAAAAAGATATTGCTAAATGCATGGCTCAATGTTTTCTTGAAAAACGTTTACATTTCATTGAATTGTATTTTTCTATAATTAAAGCTTTTGATTTTTACAAATATGTAATCCAACTGAATTTCCTGCTTCACTAATAACATTAATGCTTGTTTCATTATTTTTGTTGTCTCTTATATTCTTTTATAATTTAATAGGGGAACATGTTTAGTTGTTGATTTGTAACTTTTTCTAAGAAATATATGCAGAATATATAATACAAATGAATTTCTTGTTTCATTGATAATACAAATGCATGTTCCTTTATATTTCTTTACTGCTCTTTTCTAATTCAAGTGGGGAATGTATTTAATCCTTGTTGATCTTGTATTGTTTACCCTGATTAAGAAGTTTTTTTAGTTTAAAAAAAAAATATCTTCAGGATATATACTCAAAAAAAATTTCTGATGTCATTTCCCAATTTATTTCAATCTGGTGCAGTCACGCTATTTGCAAATGATAGTCGTGTCAAAGAGCTGTGCATATTTTGTAGACATGGCCATATTTAAAAATTTCTGATGACATTTCTCGATTTATTCAACTCTTGTGCAGTCTTTATAGATATAGCCATATTTTCTACATTTTATGAAAATGTTCAGTATTCTTAAAAACTTTCATCAACAGGGCTGGTATTCATTATTACATGACTTGGTGGAAATATCAAATTTTAAATTGAAAATTTTATCAAGCCGGGGTGAAATTGAATGTTTTAAAAATACAAATAGCTAAAACATTTTCTACTCTTGCAATTTCCTTGAGATACTTTTTTGGTTAAAAACCATGAAAAGGGCATTAAAACTATATCTAGCATGTTTTTATTCCTTTAATGAATAGACAGCTGTTAAACTTGATGCCAAAGATCTAGACAGAATTTTTTAAAATGAATTGCAGAATTTATGATTGTAAAAAGGGGAATAACTCTGTAATAAGACATGTAAATAAATACTGCAATATAACAACAACTATGGGCACATGGCCAAATGATTAAAATGTTCACTTTCTGTCTATGAGAGCCAGGTTGGAATCTCATCATGGTTGATTTATTAGGAAGGTGACTTATTGATGTTATTAGCCTGGGGAGGTGATCTCAGTGTGTGGAGCCTTTTTGGAACTGCCTGAAAACCATGAAAACCCAATCCTTGTGAGGTGGCATAGCCAGGGCCACAGCCTGCTGTCTTTGGTATGGTGGCGTAGCCAGGACCGCAGCCTGCTGTCTTTGGTCAGGCTTGATCCTGGTATCGGAGAACAAGCCGTCAGCCTACACTCGTTGGTCGTTGGTGGCGTTTGACACAGCAGCTTGTCTTTAAGTTGATCTCTTCAACTATGACCTCTCTTACCCACATGATTTTTTACCTTAAGAGGGTCAAGCTGAATTATCACTAGGGTATCTCAACCAAGCCAAGGAGTTGAATACATGCACACAAAATTGAAAATAAAATAGACAACACCTGAATAAGTCACTAGATGATATTTATATCAATATAAAAAAAATATTTACAGTTTTGTTTTTCTTCTTTTCCCAACCTGTTTCTAATATCTGGTGATGGAATGAAAATTTTGGCTAACTTCTCTAAATGTAGCCAGACTTGACAACTGGATTTATCTTCAAGTACTGCTGTTTGTACTTTCAAGAACGGCACAAGGTTATCGTCGGAGTCTCTCTTTAGCAACAACTGGATTTAACTTCAAGTACTGTTGTTTGTACATTAAAAAATGACACAATGATATCCTCAGAGTTTTTCTTCTTCAGCAGATAATTATTATTATTATCATCAGGTTGGCAAAACAGCATTATGGCAAAAAAAATCTAACTCCCCGACGTGGCTTCTGCAACTCTTGGCCGCAACTTCAACTCCAACTACTTTATCCCCTGTGGGCATTTGTATTTATGGGCGTCCCTTCCAACTTGTGTGTTGCGGGCGCATACGGGGGTTTTATGCAAATCTCCTAAAATTCAACCAGTCTCCTTTCGTTTTCTGTTTCACACTTCCAATTTTGGAAGATCCCCTCCTCTTTCAGGAGGTGCCATTATATGACATCAGCCTTCCTGATGTCATCTTCTGCCTTCACAACTGCTCATTCTGCTTTCACAATTATAATTTTTTCTCAGGGAAATTTTGGCTGATAATTTTCTCAGCACGTAGACATTGGACACCTTTCAACAGATGACTTTAACCTCTGGTCCCTGACTCCTGCACCTGTCCGCTGTCTTGCACCAGGCAGCAATAATAGTATATTGTATTTTTTTTTTCTAACAAAATTCGTACATCTGTTCTCAATATCCTGGGAAAATGAATCTCTTTCTGACAAAAAAAAATAAAATCGTTTCCTTTAACTCTTTTCGTCCATATGCCATGTTAAATATTATTACACTAGCACAAAGTCACAAGTCATCGTGATCGAGCTTTTAAGCCTGCTGGCCTTGTTCAGACAGGTGACCATGTCACATTACAGACTCTCTACTAGAAACTGTAACTAAGATCCATTCAGTGCACTTGCAGGTTGACTCGATAAATAAGCAGGTGTCTGCAACAGGTCACCACTTTTGCAGGGGTATACTCAGTAACAAGCTGACCATTATGACAGCATCTCTATTTGAAAACTAGCATCACTATAATCATAAAGTGTTTCTAAAAATGGGATTAGTAAGCAAAAAAGTGGTTCAAGGAAGATTAGTTATCTAACAAACCAACAAACTTTTCATGATAGACTAGCCTCTGACTGCAGCATGCTAAGCAAGAGTTGAAAATATCCATGTTTTAGGGCAAGTGGATTTTTCACTTTTTTAGAAAATCAACATTGAACTCAATGTGAAAGCTGGCTTTTCATGTAATAAGTACTGACACCATATGTCAGTCACAGCATTTACTAATTTTTGAGCATTTATTTTTAAATATCATCTGAAAAATGTACAGAAATACCTCATTTCTCCAGGTTTTTACTTACAAACTGACTTCAAAATTTTACTATTTTAAGAATAAATCTAAATAAAGTTGATATATTTTGTATTAGATACATTGAATGAAAAAATATTTAAACCCGAATTCTAATTATGAATCACCACAAGCAAAATATGCAATTTTTTACTGTATTTGATAAGTAAAATCTATGTAAAAAAAATTACTAAAAAGGCTACTCAATGAATAAGATTTGTTAGAACATAATAAAAGGAAAAATTAGATAAAGTGTATATAACACTGTAATTTGGATACAAATTATAAGATAAAATATTTTAAACTTGTGTTGTTTATTGAAAAATGTACTAAGACTACTGCACTGTATAACATATTACATCATAATATAGCTAAATTGTTCAGTATAATTTCAATTTGAAGTATATGAAATTTGATGACAACAATTTCGTAATTATGTACTTGTGCCATGCATCTTGTCCATATACAATTTGTAAAGCTTCAGTAAATTATGGATTTTGTAAGAATGTGCTATATGGCTTTCACTGATCAGGATAAAATTCCAATGCTACGATTTTGAACTTAAACATAACCCTCAAACTGATTTCCTCAAAAACTAATGATTTGAAAAAAATATTTTGTGTCATTATTTATCATGTCAAACCCCAACTTTCAAGTTGAATGCAATACCATGGTTCCAAAACTGACCAGTTTTAATGTGTCAGTTCAGGGACACTCAAATAGGAGAATTTTTTTTGGAATAGAAGGAATAGCTTGGCAGTAATTGAAAACTTATTTCCTGCTTGTCGATTTAATGTTTAATCTGAAATGTAAATGGTTTTGTGTTGTAACAGTGGTTCCTGTATGATCACCAAAGTCGAGCCTGTTCAGTTCTGGTTTTAAATAACTGGCAAGTGGTTGATAAGCTATAAAAAAAGAAATCACTCAAAGTAAATGGTATTTTCATAGTGGTTTGTTGTGCTCTTGATGTAGGAGTTATTAAACTCTTGCAGGAGCATGGTAATGTGTTTCTTGCATGATCCTAAACAATTAAAAAGAAATTTCCATTTTAATGAACACATTTCTAAACTTCATAACAAAGTAGTGTTGTGTCCAACTTCACCTGCTCTTTTTTGGGTGAATCTAACAAAGTCAGAATAGACACATTAAATTGTGCATCTTTGTTATTAGGAGTTGGCAATGAGTGGATATAAGAAGCAAGGTCAGTTCAGACCAATAATTCCAAAGTGGGTAAGTATATCTCTGGTCAAATTCATCACATGCTGTCTGCCATTACGAAGACAAGCAGAATTGGATGCAGATATAATTAGTGATTTAATGAATCAACAAACACCTGATGGGTGAATGTGGCAAACTTAGATCAAAGAATATGCTTGGAATAGAAAAGTTGGCTTGGCAAAAAGTGACAAAAGTTAATTTTTGTCTACATTTAACATTTAACTAATTTTCATGCTATTTCAGAAATACTTGAAAAATATTCCTCTGATTTATTTTTCTGCTAAAGAGAAAGATTTCTTTTTAAAAGGCACTATCCAGCTTTACTTGATCTTTAACAAACTTTGTGACTGAGTGGTCTAAAGACGTCAAATCTAAAAATGGTTTCTTCTGCCAGGTTTAAATCCTGCCAGACATATTTTTCTTTAACAAGATGTCTTGAATACTGAGGCCAAGAGATAAAAATTAATAAATATACTGTTTAATAGAAAAATGGGGTGTCTACTCAAATATGGTTAAACATTGAAAATAACATTTAAGAAATAAAGTTTGGACAAAGAAATCAACACTGCATGTTGACTGAAGATTTCATGCATTAATATTCTAATGAAATATTTAAAGTATAATTCTTATTCCATTCCATTTAATTTAAAGCTAAAGAGATTAGATTTTAAAAAGAAGCACACTTTTTGAGGCTGCACAGGAGAGTGGGCTGTGTGAGAATAATTTTATTCTATTTTTGTGCTGAAGAGAGATTTGACCATAAAAAGAAGCAGAGGTTTTTTTTAAGGTTGTGCATGACTGGGCTCACATGAAGGTATATATTAAGGTGAATTAAAATAAAATCTAGAAAGAAACAGGGAAAGCATTCACAAAATGTCTATTATGGAACACGCAGACACTTAGGTTTGGATTAACATTCTCTTTTTTATTTATAACGTATGCTTCCATATATAAATTTATACATAAAAAATATAATATACAGTGTAACCCGGATATAAGAGAAACCTGGATATAAGATAGATTTTCTCCGGTCCCAAATTAGAGCCATACTTACCTAAACAAAACAGACCAAACCCGGATATAAGAGAAACCCGGATATAAGATACTTCTTCTCCGGTCCCGACAACTCTCTTATATCCAGGTTACACTGTATATGTATAAATATATTTGTATTTATATATAATATATATGTAAACATATGTAATATGTATACATATATAAATACTATATATATTATATTTATAATATATATATATATATATATATTAAGACAGGTTTTGTTAAATAATTTAAACATGTTCTGTCTACTTATTCTCAATAGGATGCTTTCATATTTGCAGATAAGCTTTTTTGTGCAGTTATTAAAAGATGAGATGAAAACTCTGTGTTGGCTCATATTGTGTTTAATCTGAGTACTTTTGACATAGCATAATGTCACCATCTGGGTATTGTTAATTATAGAGTAAGAATTTAGTGTTCATGGTTGTGAAGGACAAAAATTGTTGTGGTCATCTGAAAATTACCATTTTTATATGTAGAGTCAGGAATGCTGTATCATGACTTTGATGAAAGTGACACCATTTAAGACGAAATAACTAGGTATGCTGTGGACTTGAGTAGTTGCTAGATAAAAAACTATTAATGACAAGCGCTAACATTTAAAGACTTGTACATATTTTAAAATTTTTGTGGAGTATTCATAATTAATTTTTTATTTCAATTTTTTTATATAAATAGCTTCAAGAAATTTTAGTTTGTTTATTCTTTTCGTGGAAAAGTATGGAGGTATTTTTGACACGGATTTTTCTGAATTGCGAGTGTGGACAGGTATGTTGTTGCAAATGTTTAGAAATATTGGAAGTATTGTTCAGGTGAAGACTTAGCCTACATGAATACGTTGTTGTCGTCTGTCCAACATAGATATTATTTTTATTGTTGGAGATGGATGATGTTTCTTTAATTGAAATAATTATTTTTTAATTATATTTTTGGAAATTAGAACTAGCTCCATTTTTGCGGGGTTAATTAACCTTGACTGTTCGTTGCTACCGAAATTTGGTTTGTGGTCTTTAAAAAGTAGATATGTGTCTTTCATTTCCATTTTTCCCATTCTGTCCACAATGTTGAGTTTTTTTTGCAAAAAAAAAAGGCAGTGTCCTTACTGATTTGGGAAACTGTATCATTGTTGTCAAATTTATATGTTTTTAATTATATTAGAAATAAGATATTTATATTTGGTGGTGCTAATCTTAGATATTTTTAGATTTGTCAGTCATAAGTCAAATATATTTTGAGTTCTTAATAGTTTTAATGTCTTTATTCAAAATATCCTGGAACTGGTTCGAATATTTCCTAAATTTAATTTTTTTTTATTAAGTTTTGGAGGTCAGTTTCAAAAGAGTCCAGACAAATATATAATATACATAAATATATATAATATATACATCAAGGCGATCCCAGCATGCAGCATCTTTGGTAAGTGCCTGAAAACCAGACCACGGGTTGACCCAACTCTTATCAGTGAAATTAGGCAGGTAGAAACCTTGGTAAAAAGTTGGGGGTTGTGCTTGCAGGACTTCATGCAAGCACAAATATTTATATATACATGTGACTTCATGCAAACACAATCCCCAACTTATATATATATATATAATGCGTAAGTTTGATAAGTATATGTTAAAATAAGGTGTCATTTTCATATAATTTAAATGACAATTAATCCATTATCAAAATTACACAAAAACAGGTTGAAATATTAAAGGATAAATTTATTCAATAAAAATTACATTGGCTTCAAGCAAGGCCTCCAGATGACTTCAGAATCTCCTGCAACTCTTATAGATGGTCTCCTTAAGTTGGTGAATGCTGCCATAATCCTTGCCTTCAGTTCATTTTTGCTGTTGCCAGGAGTTTTGTTGGTCTCTCACTCAAGTATGTCCCACACAAAATAATCAAGGGATTTGCAATCTGGGGAGTTAGGTGGCCCGATCTAAGGGGTGGCATGGTCACAGAAATTGTCTGCCATGACTGGGCTTTCCTGCTTATGTGACATGGTGCAGAGTCCAGTTGCCAGACACAAGGTCTTCCAGCAACCCTCTTGACCAAGGTCAGTACTTACCTCCTCAAGGCACTTGATATAGGCCTCCGTGTTGAATCTGAGGCTGCAACCAACAAATTCAAGAGTTCTTAGAATAATCAGAGTGAGTTTTCCAAGTTGCCATACCTTAATTATCACCATTACAACTCTTTCCAAATCCATTGCACTGTCTTCAGATTGACACCCAAACACTCTGAAATATCTGTATTGGAGTCTCTGGCATGAATGCCAAGTAGCACAGCATGTCATTTCCAAATTTCTGGTGGAGCTAATAGTGTCATGGTGCTCATTTTGTTGCAGACAGTGCCCAACTTATTGTATTGTACAGTCAACAAAATCAAAAACAATGTGCATGTATGAAATTAAATATATAACATGGCGACAATTTACCTATCACACCATGTGTATATATATATATATATACATACACACACACACACCTATAGTTATATATATATTCATATAGTCATCCACATACAAGCCTGTTTTGCTGTATCACAGCTCATCAGTGTGGCTATGTGAGACTACCCACCTCTGCAACTCGTTGCACAAAGATATAGACCCCACGTCGTAGAATTTCTGTGCGGTGGATCGAGCGAGAGGTAGGCTCACAGGCAAAAGAAAAACACAACTACAAACTTGGGTAGGACGAAAAGAGGAGGAAGGCGTGTGACCTGTTTGTGGACGACCAACTCCGGGCTGACTCTCGGCTGGCAAAAAAAATATATATCTTAACTAACAATGTCCGGCTGCTAATGGGTCGCTCTTCGATGTTACGTGCTCCGGCCTAAATCAACCTTCCTCGAACCTAAACTAAGTCTAACTAACCTCGTGGCCCAAAGCGCTGCCGTATATATGGAGAATCCTCTTTCATCATTTCCGGACAAGGGACACCCACGAATAAACCCATAACTTTTTCATGACCATTTCTCTCTTTGAAGAAAGTGGACATAAAAATATTTCTTAGCCTAGCTGACTCCGATTCAGGGACATTAAATTCAAACCCTTTTAAGTTTTGACCAGAGCCGGTCTTTTTCCTATCGTCGTATTTTGACAAGTACTTAACACTTATCTACCCTTTTCGCCATATGTTTTTATCTAGATTCCTAATCTAATCATTTGGTCTTGAAGTTTGATGTCCAGGTCAAATCTAACTAATCTTCTCGCACATATGTGTGCGCGCACACGCACACACAGATGTGGGGGTGTATATATACACACACACAGATGTGCGGGCACACACACACACAATGTGTGCATATATCCAACTCATAGTGTCACAGCTAGACATCCAATTGTTTCAAGCTGGGATCGAAACTTGGCTGATTTGGTATCAGTCCTAGATTCTACCCCTAAGCTATTGGCACACGGCAGAGAAAGGGAAATTTTAATGCATTATATACAAGATGTGTACATACAGCAGGATCCAAGAGCACCCAATTCATGACGGAAGAGCGATGTGTTAATAGCAAATGAGAGCAACACTGATGAGCTGTGATACAGGGAAAAGAATGGTATGTAGACGAATATGTTCTCATTTGCCGATTGAGCACTATAGAGAAAAGGTTAATTTTAAGAAATGGAGCTGCTATTGCTATTAACACATCGCTCTTCAGTCATGAACTGAGCGTTCTTGACTACTGCTGTTTGTATACATCTTGTATATATGTTAAAATTTCCCTTTCTCTGCTATGTGCTGATAGCTTAGGGACAGAATCTTGAATTGATACCAAATTGGTCGAGTTTGGATCCTGGTTTGAAGCAATCAGATGTCAAGCCACACTGATAAGCTGTGATACAGTGAAACAGACTTGTATGTGGATGACTATGCTCTCATTTGCTGATTGAGCACAATAGAGAAAAGGGTAATTTTAAAAACAATCGCTGCTGCTATTAACAGTCAGTTATGTGCCATGCGTAATACACGCTGAGGCGATCATGCATCTTTTGATCCATGACTGATGAGGCAGATTTTTTTCCCACAGTAGGTTGCCATTTCTTTCTGTGGTAGACCAGTTGCCATCCAAGGCTATAGAACTCTGTCTGTTCTGGGATAAGAAGAGGATTCATACCTTTCTCAAGGGTATTAGGATGTAAGTAGATGGAATTCAAATTCAACTCTCTAATTCCTCAATCCGAGCAACTATCCATTTCCCATTAACATATATTCATATACTCATATTTATATATACATATATTTATATATACATATATTTATATATTCATATATATGCCTACATGAAAAACTACACATTATTAAGTTTCTAAAAAACGAGAATTTATTAAATCATAGACATGAGTTAACGGTTTTTTACCAACATCAAGAAATATTCGCCTTAAATAATTAGCTTAAAAACGTTTTTAAATTTCAAAGTCTATAAAAATGTTCAATTAAAACAATAGGTTTAAAAACTTAACCCAATCATAAGATAAAAAAGCCCTTTATGAAGTCATCAAAAAACAAATTGTAGTTCAATAAGATGTATTAATATATAAACAACCCTTTTAGAAATAAAAAATCTTTAGGTATACAAATATGAATTTAACGACAACAAAAATGCCAAAAAACTCTGTCATTGAAATAGACCAGATGATATGTGTTGAACGGATGTCTTCATTTGCTTGGCACCCTGACCATACCTTGACTTAACCTCTTTTCAAAAGTAACTAATATGTTGGTACAATAGTTGTAAGTGGAAATGTAAACCCTTATTAAAATAATCGGTTTCGCCGTTTCCATAGTAATTAATATTACAAATGTATATGATTATAAAGCTCCGTAAATTTCAAGATTAGTTATTCCAAAACTCGCTTGAGGATGAAACAGAGCTCGGTACTTTAATTCAATTTCTATAATTAAATTGAAGTTTTTAGCTTCTGTTTTTGAAACATGAGAACTCTTATGTAGCGATGGAATCATATTTTTAAAAAATAATTTAGGCTCTACTTGTATATTGAGCACTGTTTTTTGAAAATAAAAAGTAAAATACTAAAGAACTTTGGATTATTTAACTTAACTGTTCTTTCTTATTTTTCTATATATTTGCGCACACACACACACATGTACATGCATCCTGAGAACCCAATTATTAATATTTTCAGAACGATATATGATTTCTGTCAGAGATACCTAGTTTAGGTGTAATAAGTAACAATGTATCACAGGTGAAAATAGTGCACCTTGCTTGTGCAAATTTCAGGCAAAATCTATTCTTGCATCACACTAGAAATAGATATATACAGAAATATGTCTGTCATTGCCACATATACATACACTAAAATAAAAGGCCTTTCTCTTTAACGTTACACTTTTAAGTTTATTTAACTATATATGTTCAAGGAAGTTAATAATGAAAAACAATCTACTTTTTTAATTAATAAACTGCAACAAATATTAGTTCTATCCAATATTTTCAATAAAGTTAATATAAAAAGAAAATATCTTTTTTTAATCCATAAACCAAACTTTTACATGTAATATGGACCTCCACCCATGCATATATACAGGCAAGTCTTGTCATATTATCTTGAAAAGGTCTAATTGTTATTATTTTTATTCCAATTTCCACATAAGTTTGTGCATTGAGATTAAAACTGTCAATAAACAATCTGAAGTTCATATTTTTGCATGTCAACTTTTTTTGTAAATAAAACTGTTCTATTCTGACATGTATCTTTTACACCATTTATGCAAATTTCCACAATGAACTCACAAACTCTGCATATAAGGAACAAAAATTTAATGTTTCATTTTCATTTAAGCTTCATCAAAAATTAAATATGGAAGAGAAATTTCCAGTATTTTTCAGTGTTGTTTGTTTTTCATTGCTTAAGTAGACTCTTTATTGTATTGTATTAATCATTATATATATATATATATATTTTTTGTCATCCACAGACAGACTGTTTCGCTGTTTCACAGCTCATCAGTGTGGCTAGACGTCCGGTTGCCTCTAGCTAGGATCGAAACCCGACTGAATTTGCGTCAGTCAAAACTTCTCCCACTAAGCCGTCAGCGCACGGTCAGGGATGAAGGTGAATTTTAGCGTGTTTATTTTTTAGATTTAGATAAACACAGTGACTGACAGTGACTCAATTCTGCCGAAGAGTCGTGCAATATATATATATATATGTAATGTGTGTGTGTTTGTGTCTGTCTATATATATATACAAGGTATATTTCCTTAGAAATAATGTTTTTTAAATAATGTTAATCTACAAAACTTTGAAGTCAAGGTGCTGAATATAAGTGACAAATCCTATTTGTATTAATCACATATGTGTGTGTATGTGTGTTTTGCTAAATAACATGGACAAATGCTTTATGTCTACCCAATATGTTCAATAAAGTTAATACAAAAAGAAAAAGATCTCCTCTGCTTAATAAACCAAACTAACTTTTACGCACAAAGATATGGACATCCACCCAGATTCACACATGCATATATCGAGAAGTTTTATTACATTACTCTGAAAAGGTCTCTGTAATTTTTATTTTTTCCCCAATTTTCATATAAGAAACTGCCAATAAACAATCTGAAGTTCATGTTTCTGTGTGCCAACTTTTTTCTCAAATAAAGCTGTTCGTTCATGACTTAAATGTCTATAATGAGTTCAGCAACTCTGTATACAAGACAAGGAACAAAAAGGAAGCATACATAAATTTAACATTTCACTTTTATTTAAGCTTCATCAGAAATGAAATATGGAAGAAAAATTTACAGTATTTTTAAATTTGTGTTGCTTTTATTGGATAAGTAGACATTTTATTGTATTGTATTGTATTAATCCTTATATATATATATATATATAGTGTATTTTGTCAGCAAGAATTCTATCAAAGATGTTTTTGAACAAAAAGTTAATCTACAAAACTTTGGAGTCAAGGTGCTGAATACAGCATCAATCATATAAGTGACAAATTGTATCAGTATTATATATGAGTGTGTGTGTGTGTTTTGGCCAATAATATAGACAAGTTCTGTCTATAAAATTTTTAATTAAATCTTTCAAATTGACAAATAAGTGTGAATGCCAGAATTAAAAGCTAGACACATAGCCACACAGAACAATTCTTGAAAAAAAAAAAAAAAAAAAAATGGAGTGTCATTCAAAAGTACTTGGGAAGAAATTAAAATAATCTAAAGTAAAAGTTAATATGAATTTTGGCAAATTTACCAATAAAACAAAACTTATTTGGAAATTTGAAAGATTTAATAAAAAAATTGTGAGAGAATTGGTCAATATTATTTAACAAAAGACCTGAAAACCACTTTTTCAATTCTGAATGCTTGTAATTGTTATCCAGCTGCAAAATTATACCACTCAGTAGTTTGAGGAATTTCAAACATTGTAGCAACTTCATCATTCAAGATATGAAGTACTATCAATGTCTTTTTCATGACACTGAGTGCATACATCGCACTGGAGAAAAAACGGCTCCAAATCCGTAAACTTCAACCATTATGTTTAACTCTTGCGATGGTATTTTGGTGGTCACATGACATTTCCTTCTCCAGATGTGTCTCAAACTGGTTCTACCACAGAGTTTGGTTTTAGGCTTGTTGGATCTTGTTATTTTGTTGCAAAATGAAACAGGAATCTGGAAATGATGTCTGGTCTACAGTAGAGGGGATCTTGCTAGAAGTCCGTCAATGCAGTCCTACCCAGTGAATATCTTTAATTTTTGGACATCAGAATTGGAATAATGCTGTGGATTGAATCCAAATGGAGGGTTATTATTTACTTCAGGGTATTATGATTGACATGATATTATTGAAGCAAAAGTGTCTAATTGTATCCTTTCACACTTCTCAGCTAGCCGCCTGCAGAAAGTTTTTTTGAGAATGGCTGATTGAGGCAGTCTGGTAGTCAAGCCAGGTTTGTTCTCTTCTTAAATGATAGCTCTAATCCAACATATGGGGAGATCTTGAGCATGTTGGAGATCTTTACATATCCTATTCCATGACTATATGGATTAATTATCCACTTCAAAAAATTATCGAGAGAGCTCCTATGTCTTTGATATTTTGGAAAATCTTTGCAAATCATAGACATTCAAATCAAAAGTTGTCAGTCATGATGTTTGATGTTCTATTCAGATCAAAAGACAGCCTATGTCCTCCAACTTGATGGCTTACTTTGGTCACAAACACGTGGCCTTTGATTTCATCAGGGGACTTTTTTGTTGTACTTCAGTTATATTTTTGGGACGTACCCAAAACATATGCATGTTACATTTCATAACATCAAATATTGCTCAAAACACCTAATAGGCAAAAAAACATTCGCACAGGTGTATATTGTTCAATGCAGAATTCTGAAGTGTATGTAAATTTTAGTTGTTTTGTGGGTTGAATTTTAAGAAAGTATACTTCCACAGACTTTGCAGCAGGAAGGTTTCTATCCAGTAAGTCTTGCCATATGCTGTTAGAGATTCATAATGCTAGTAAATATTCTGCCTCACAGCTAACATTAGAATGGTTCCTCTCCTGTGTGTGCTAACATGTGTTGTGTGAGAAGTAAATTTTGAGAAAACTTATTATCACATATTTCAGTGGTAGATATTCCTTCAAGTATGTGTCATTTGAGAGAGGGTTTTAGGAAAATTAATGTCTTCAGAATTTGCGGTAAAAGGTTTCTCTCCATTGTGTGTTAACATGTGACTTTTAAGTGAATATGAACGGGAAAAGCTTAATCCACAGACATGACAGTGGAATGGTTTCTCTCCAGTGTGTGTTAAGATGTGTATTTTGAGATCTGAATTCTGACAAAATTTTACTCCACAAATTTCACAGTGGAATGGTTTCTCTCCAGTGTGTGTTAACATGTGTCTTTTGAGATCTGAATTTCGAGAAACTTTAAATCCACAAATTTCACATTGGAAGGGTTTTTCTCCAGTGTGTGTAAACATGTGTTGTTCAAGATGTGATTTTCGAGAAAACTTAAATCCACAGATTTCACAGTGGAAAGGTTTCTCTCCAGTGTGTGTTAACATATGACTTTTCAGACAAGAATTTCTGGAAAACTTAAATCCACAGATTTGACAATGGAAAGGTTTCTCGCCAGTGTGTGTTAACATGTGCTTTTTGAGATATGAAATTCGAGAAAATGTAACTCCACAGATTTCGCAGTGGAATGGTTTTTCTCCAGTGTGTGTTAAAATGTGACTTTTGAGACATGAATTCCGAGAAAACCTTACTCCACAGATTTCACAGTGGAATGGTTTCACACCAGTGTGTGTTAACATATGACTTTTGAGTGATGATTTACTTGAAAATGTTACTCTACAGATTTCACAGTGGAATTTTTTCTCTCCAGTGTGTTTAAACATGTGTTGCTTGAGATAAGAATTTGTGGAAAACTTAATTCCACAGATTTCACAGTTGAATGGTCTCTCTCCAGTATGTGTTAATGTATGACTTTTGAGTGTGGATTTAACAGAAAACCTTACCCCACAGATTTCACAGTGGAAAGGTTTCTCACCAGTGTGTGTTAACATATGCCTTTTCAAATTATAATTTTTCGAAAACTTAAATCCACAGATTTCACAGTGGAAAGGTTTCTCCCCAGTATGCCCAACCATGTGACTTTTGAGATCTGAATTCCGAGAAAACCTTACTCCACATATTTCGCAGTTGTATGGTTTCTCTCCAGTGTGTGTAAACATGTGTTGATTGAGATGTGAAATTGTGGAAAACTTAAATCCACAGATTTCACAGTGGAAGGGTCTCTCTCCAGTGTGTGTTAACATGTGTCTTTTGAGTGTGGATTTAATAGAAAATCTTACTCCACAGATTTCACAGTGGAAAGGCTTCTCTACAGTGTGTGTTAACATATTTTCAGATTATAATTTGTGGAAAACTTAAATGCACAGATTTCAGTGGAAAGGTTTCTTCACAGTATCTAGAACCATGTGACTTTTGAGATCTGAATTCTGAGAAAACCTTACTCCACAGATTTCGCAAGTATGTGGCTTAATTGAGGATTTAATAGAAAACCTTACTCCACAGATGGAACAGAATGTTTCTCTCTAGTATGTATAATGATGTGTGGAGATGTGAATTAGATTTCCCAATACAAAGGTTTCTCGCCTGTGTCTTTTCACAAGGGTCTGTTTTGATATTAGAATTCATAAAATATGTACCTCCTCAGATTTCACAGAAAATGGTTTTTCATGTACATATTTTCTGATGTGTCCCTCCTGATTTGAATTAAAGTGAACTACGTATCCATGATTTTCACCGTGGAAGAATGTCTTTGTTTTTTGTGCATATTTATTGTGGTTCTGACGTACTTTTAAAAATGGAAACTGTAAAAGGAAAAAAAAAAAAAAATTAATTTGGCAGTGTAGTAAGTAGTTACACTATTTAGGATTATGAAATTGGTTTATAAAACAAAGTATTTTTCAAGTATTTTTAAAACTGATCCTAATATCTCAACATTTATAAAAATGCAGTTATTAAGTATTTTCTTAAGGCTGCACCAAAAACCTCAAGCAAGATAAGCACCTTAATACTATACGTCGATTAAACAAAGGGATATAATTTATTATTTTAAAGAGATTTGAATACAAATCATCAAACACTAATATTTTTTTAAAGAATTTTGCATTTTTTTTGTATCAGTATAAATATGCTGATTTTTGTAGAGATGGGTGTTCATTATTGGAAAATAAGAGCAAAACCTATAGTAAATTTAAAGCCAATGTATCTAAAATTTTATAAAACATTAGATTGCCATATTTTCCTAAATTTTTAAGGTTGCTGGGTAGTTAAAAGATTATATAAAAAAATGTGCTCACATTTTCTTTATAGATATAGTCGCCATAGGAAAACATTAAACATCCATCTGTCAACACTTTAAATAAAAAACATTTCTGCAATATTTTAAACTTGAAGTACATATTTGTTTCAAAACAGATTAAACTTTAAATCAGCTAATATTCCTCAGTTTCAGAAAAGTATAGTTAATTTTCGAAGAATATTTTAATAAAGAGAATTATATTGCAATGAATGAGTGCTAAAATCATGTTTTAGCACCCCCCCCAAAAAAAAATTGACTTCCAGTCAATTACTTTTGAGATAGAGAAAATATTTTGTTTACTAGAAATATTAAATTTATTAGCTTGAAATTAAAACTAGAATGAAAGCTTCAAGAAAAAATTTTCATTTTTGAAAATTCATTTTAATTAAACATTAGATATTGTGAATCTTTTTGGGGTCTCTTTTTACTAGCTGCAAAATTTTCTTTTGAGTAACAATTTTGCCTTTACCTGAGCATAGGTCTTCTTCTACACTGGTGGATTCAGGGTCAGAAATTTTACTCAAAATTACTTTAATTTCCTTTGATATGGCTTCTTTAATTTTCCCTATTTTTTTGACCGTCAGAACAGGTTTGTTTTTCAAGTTTTTGATGCTTGGCAATTTGTCAATCATTGACAGTGACTCATTAATAAGTTGCAATTCATTTTCAGTATCTACAAAAATGCTAGAAGACTTCAGCTACTGAAGTACTTTCAGAAAACTCTGGTCATGGTACAAATTATTTTCACCAGGGATCAATGTAACTTGTTTGAGTGTATCAGCAAAATAAAAACTAAAATTAAAAAACTGTTTTGTTGGAGAGGCCATTTGTTGCATATTTTCATGTTATTTGATGTAATTTAACACTAATTCATGATTCTTTTTAAAAATAATTATGTTACTTTTTCATATAAAAATATATTTGTTATCATAAAAATGTAAACAAAACCAAAAATAAAGTTGTTCATTTTCCACCGAATTGGTCTACATTTGACCACAAATTCTGTTGATTTTATGACCATGCTTCTTATGTGAATATTAATCAACATTCAAAGAGGTTTTCTAAAGATACATAACTTGGCTTGGAGATATGAAAATGTTAGCATATAGTGGCAGATGCCAAAATCCACCATTTTGAATTTGGCCCAACTCAGCAAAACCCTTGAAACTCAGGCCACAGTCAAAAACGATCACCATGAAATTTTGCACATTTCTTGGCATAAGGCAGACTAATTTGTCAAATTAAAAAAACAAATTGAAGACATGATTTTTGATAAATTAAAGGCTAAAGGTTATGGTCGAATTATTTTATTTGACCTTTAAACAAAAAATAAATATAAAACATTTTAAATATACCGAACTACTTTAAAATGGTATATAATTAAGCTTAGTAGGTGAAACAACAATTGAGATATTGATATTTAAACTTTGTAACTATTTTCCAAAATTCACCGATTTGGCAAAGGTCAAAAGGCTATATTTCTTGAACACTTTGTTCTAGAGATGTAAAATAGGTAGAATTTTTGAATTATTTTAAAAAAATTTTTTTTATCCTTTCTAGCATGTTTGAAACTTTGGTTAAAAATCTTGTTTTCTTTTTTATGTCAGCATTTATAGACTATTTACCATTACTTTTTAAGCACCTTTTTTCAGTTGAAAAACATATTGATTTGGAAATTCTTGCAAAAATCAAATAATTGCTGGATTTTAGTGAAACCTTCAGAACTTATTAAAAAATGAATGAAATTATTTTGGATGTTTATTTTTTTTAGAAAGTCATAGTAAAAATACTTTTATTTTTACATGTTTCCCCCACCCTTATGAAAACTTGAAAATTCATCAATCATCAATTTTTTTTTAGTAAATTTCGACCTGATATTACCCAAAATTCAGTCCTGAATTGTAAAATACAAAACCCAATAAAACTAAGAAAGTATTTAATTAAAAAAAGCTTTTAAGAATAATGTATGCTAAGGACACTATTGTCCCAAGCCAAAATATTTTTCTAATGAAAAATTAATTTTTAAAAGAATTGCTTCCTTTTTCCAATTTTAAATATAAATGTGATAAGTTTGTTAATTATTTTAAAATTAAGTTTAAATCTGTGTATTTTGAGAAATGCTGTTATTAAAATATCTATTTTTACAGATCATAAATTTGAAAGATTACAATCTGCGACAAGATAGTATTTTCAAAGTGCAAAAAATGTACTAAAAATGTTTTCTCCAAAACTATGAATGCACAGTTTATAATAAAAAGGCTTTAAGAAATTGCTTTGCTTTCCTTCTGGCTAACACATATCAAATTCTCTGACTGATCATCCTCATCGCATTTTCAAAATTTTTAATTTTCTTTTACATCCTATTTTACTAAATATTTTAATTTCATTTTTTAAATATAATTTATTGTTTTTCAGTGATAGATATACTACAATTATTATTTTCTTTTCTAGATTCAATTTTAGGGACGGAAACAGTGCAGTTTTGGACATATCTTTGTTAGTACCTAAAAAATCAATATTAGACTTTTGAAAGTATTTCATTTTTAAGAATTACTTTATAGTTAAATATGCTGGTTTACTTTAAAATTTGAAAATACTGTCACTTCTACCCTTTCATACGAATTAACGTGAATGTCAATTCACACCCTCAAAAGCAATCACCACGGTTAGACATGCTTCTCTTATTTTCAACTAATTTTTTTCTGCTAAAAATTTAAGTAATGTTTGTTTACAATTACATTAACTTTAAATCTTCTAATTTTCAGAAAATAACTTTTGAAAAAATTATAATTGAATTTTACAAGATTTTTTAAGTGGAGAATGTCACTTTAGTTTACAAAGTTGTCAAAAATGGCTGACATTATCGATTTTATCGCAATTTTGCTAACAAAAAAAAAAAAAAGATTGTTTAACTAAAATTTGGGAGGTGCTAGGTAGGATTAAAAAATGTAAAAAAATAATTTTAAAAAAATTGTCTTTCCACTTAATAATTTTTTAGGTACTTTTTTAATGAAGATATGCCCAAAGCCTGCACTGTTTCCATCCCTAACATTGAATCTAAAAAAGAAAAAAAATCAACAATTGCAGTATATCTCTCATTGAAAAAGAAAAAAATTGATTATATTTAAAAATTGAAAAGAAAATATTTAAAGAAATATGTTAAAAAAAAAAAAAGAAAATTAAAAATTTTGAAAATGTGACAGTGGTCAGTCAGAGAATTTGACACAAAAATCAATGCAGTTTATGAGGCCAGATACTTGCTATCAGGTGAAACGACTCTTAAAACATTATTTCTGAATCGGGTCACCGTAGTTTTGCCAAAAACTTTTTTAATACATTTTTTTGCATATTAAAAGTTATTTTAAAAATATTAACACTTCGCAGATTGTAATAAGCTTTCAAATTTAAGATCTGTAAAAATAGATCTTTTTAATGAGAGCATTTCCTAAAAGACATATTCAAAATTAATTTTAAAATATTTAATATTATCACATTTTGTATTTAAAATTGAAAAAAAAAAAGAAAACAATTCTTGTAAAAATTCATTTTTAATTGAAAAATATTTTGGCTTTAGACAATAATGTCCTTAATATATATTATTCATAAATGCCATTAAAATTTTTTTTTAATTAAATAATGTCTTACTTTTATTGTGTTTTGTATTTTACTATTCATTGCTAAAGTTTGGGTAAAAACGCTCCTCAATTTACAAAAAAAATCGATGATTTATATTCTTCAAAGTCTTCTGCATTTAATTTTAAAAATTACAAAAGTACACATATTCGAGTTTCATTAAATTAAGGGGCGTGTGTAACAGATGTAAATATATATATATATATATATATATATATATATATATATATATTACCATGACTTTCTAAAAAACAAGCATTTCTAAAATAATTTCATTCATTTTTTAATAAGTTTTGAAAGTTTCATTAGGATCCGACAATTATTTGATTTTTGCAAGAATTTCCAAATTAATGTGTTTTCAACTGAAAGAAACGCTAAAAAAAAAAAACTAAAAAAACACACACACATTAATGCTAAATATTACGAGACCGCTGACGTAAAAAAAAAAAAAAAAGATTTTCAACCAAAACTTCAAACGTGCTCGAAAGGAACAAACAATTTTATAAAATACTATGGTCTTTTCTCATCCTAAGACTTATTAATAACAAAGTTTTTCATGATAAAAAGCTTTGTTTTTATTAATTTCGAGACCTTTTTTCATCATGCTATGCTGTTTTGGGGGCGGATTATTGAATATACCCAAAAGAAAACTAAAACACGATATTCTCTTTACTTACAGAAAAAAAAAAAAAACTTATTTTTAAAAAATTACTTTTACTTTCAGTGTGATTTTGAAATTCATCTCTTTGTTGTCATGAGAGTTTGTTTTACTAAACTAAATAGACATGTTTGAAGATTAAAAGAATGTAAAGTTTAATTAATAACGAGATTTTCTAGCGTGAAACTTTCTTAAACGAATCTCATTTTATTTGTAAGGAAATAATTTTGCTCGATTTGACTGACTACTATTCAATAGGAATAGCAAGAGTGTTACTATGAAAAAGGAGAAATGGATAAACAAAAAAGTACATAAACAAGGAAAATACTTTTCAAATTGAAACAAATTCAGTGGTTGGTAAAGCGACACATGGTGTCTTGGAGTAGTATTTCAGACTTAATAGAAGGGAGCAGATAATAATTTACCGTATTATTGCCTTTTCCGTTTCCGTAGCTAAAGAACTTTGCCTTGTGATTCAGCAGTAAATAAAGATCACGTGATAGCAGGCTCGCAAAATTTATTTGTTGAAAACGTATGTATGTAGTTTGTAATTATTTATCACATATATTACTAAGGAATATGTGATAAATGTCCGTTTTTATATTTTTACAGAACATTAATTTTTTTTTTCCAAAATTTTAAAACCCTGTTACTACTGCCACCATATTACTAAGTCTGGGAAGTAAAACTTTAAGTAATGAATTATAAAAAAAATTATCATTTCGTTGGCCGCTACTAAATCACCATACATTTTTTTAAAAAAATGTCCAAATACTTTTTCGACCCTCTCGATAATGACCGAGACATTTATTTTTACTCGAACCAAAGATGTTAGTATCGTTGACAAATGTTTCGTTTACTACACCTTCCCACTTTTTTTTTTTTTTTTTTTACATGTATGTCATATGTGAGAAAAATTCACTGGAGTTGGCGGCACCAGAAAACAAGTACTTTTTGTAATTGTTTTTATACGCATTATTTTACGTCAATTTGTGGTCCTATCAAGCTTCGTGAAACCACCCTTCACATGACGCTACTTATACAACAATACGCTTATAAATTTTAAAAATTAATTCTTGCCGACTCTTTCTATAAGTCTTCTTACTACTCCGCGAACCCCTAATCTGCGAGGGTCGAAGAATTATTGGGAACCCTCACTATCCTATCAAAATTTCCTTCTTTTTTTTTCTACCTGCGTTCGTTACAAAAGCACAACTGACTTTTTGCGTCCTTTAAAATTTAAAGGATGCAAAATTTTCGCAGATTTTGAGGTCCTTTTTTTATCATCCAAATCCGTAAAAAGTCTCGAAAAAACACTATATAAAAATAAAATTCATTATTTTTTATCCATAATGTTAAAATAAATGTATTAAAAAAAATCTTCAAACTTTTAACAAGATAAAACAAGTTAATGTTAAAAATTGCCCACAAAACATTATCGATTTATTTAAATTAAAAATAAGATATGTTTCTAATAAATTAAATTTGTATGTATTATTTATTTCCGATTTTTTCTAGTTGAATTATTCACGTATATTGCATCATATTTTCCATTATGGTGCATAATTAGGTCACAATAAAATTTGTATTAAATATTAAACTTATGAAAATGGAGATGTAGAATGTGTGTTCGGGGGTTGGAGCTCGTATCATAGATTCGGTGGGGGCCACGAGACCCTTCGTAAGGGTTAAAAATGAAAAAGCTTTATTGAAACTTTTATTTTCGCTTTTTAATTGAAAGCTAAAGGGTTTTTAAAATTTACTATTTCGTGGTGTATTTCAAACAGAAATTATATTGATCGGAAACAATTTTTTCATATAAAATCGGCCATTTTGAAACATTTGTAAACAAAAGTTAATTCTCGTTTTTTAAAATCTTGCAAAAATAATATATATTTCTGAAATGTTATTTGAGGAAAATTGGAAAATTTAAAATTAAATTAATCTGATTTGAAACAAATATTACTTCTAGCATACAAGCATTTATTAATTACGAGGTCTTGTTTTTCTGACGCGTTAATCGATTTATTGACAGCCGAATGGCCGCCGAATGTATTCATAGTTAAGTATGGTGAAGCACAAAATAAGGTTTTTGAGAGTTTTTCCCCGTGTGTGTGTGGGGGGGCAGCCCTTAAAACACGTTACCTTTTAATGATAATGTTATAGGTTTGTACATCCATATTTAGAAATTATGCACGTAACATACAAAAACAAATCGAAATTCTTTTAAAAATATTCGTAGTCGTCAGATTGTAATAAGGAAAAGCTTTATGGTTTTATTTAATAACAATATTTCCTAAGACAAGAGTTACTAAATTGAAACTAAATTTTAAAAGGTTAAAAAAAAAAAAAAAAACTTTATATAAATTATTCAATTTAAAATTGTAAAAAATGAAAAGTTTTTTCTTCAGACAATATTGTCTTGTATTATTTATAAAACTTAATTTTATTGCGTTTTTTATTTTTGGATTCAGAAAATCTTTTGGTAAGGCTGAGTACGATTTTGCAAAAAAAGAATAAAAAAAAATCGGTGATTTAATTATCACGTTGAATTTCTCAAGTTTTCATAAAATTAAGTAAGGGGGTGAAACACATGTGAAAAAAAAATTACCAAGATTTTGTAATAAAAAAATTAAAAAATAATTTCAATCATTTATAAGTCCTGGAAATTTCATAAAAATCCGACAATTATTTGATTTTTGCAAGAATTTTCAAATTAATGTCTCTGTCACTTCACTGTAAAAAATAGGTCAAAATTTGTTATGTTACATACAAGTAAAACTAAAAAGAACCGGAAAGACACATTTTAAAAATAATAAATGTCTTCTTTGAAACTAAATTTTGTTTTATTTGAATCAATGCTGAAACAAAAAACAACAAACAAATTTCTGTTGGTAAACAAAATTTTTAGGCATTTTAAAAACATTGTCCTGTTCACCGGTCAAGCCGCATTACAGACGAAAAATGTAAACAGCGAACTTAAAAATCTCTTTAAAATATTAACAACGAACTTAAAAATCTCTTAAAAATGCAATATTTGTCCTACACACGTGTCGTTTGAATTTAATTTGAGAACAATATTGTACAAGTTCGCATTCTAGCTATTTTTTCTATCCTCACTCCAACCTCTCTTTTTGCTTTCAAAACCGGCAACCAAAGCCTTGATTCTTATCAGAGATAAGAATATATTTTCTGACTAACGAGAGAGCTGGAAAATATAAAAAGGAATTCCATCACCATTATTCTTTCCATGGTGCCATAAAGTCTGGGGGAAACCTCACAGCTTGTTCACTCCAACCTTTTTCATTACTTTCAAAACCGGCTTCCAGAGCCCTGATTCTTATCAAAGATAAGAATGTGTTTTCTGACCAATGGAGGGGCCAGGAAATTTGTTCAACAATTTTGGAGGGGAAAGTCCCCGATTCTTCTGAGCCTACTAAATCTTCATAAATTTGGAGAATCTTTGCCTATTTGGCAGTGAGAATTCAGCTCACCGTCTGTGAGGTCGACGATAGTAAGCTCCAGTCAACTTCAGAACCACTTTCACCCAAAAAAGAAATTCCTGTCGGGCGGAGAGACAGATCGTCAGCCCACTACTAAAAACTAATTGAAAGCTGCATCTCTTCACCACTCCTTCTGTCGTGCCCACTGGACTTCTGTCGTCGACCTACGAACTCACTCAACTGCAAGATTCCTATATCTACCAACATTTTCCTACACTACAAGAACTGTGAGTGTTTCTAAACCTTACCAAAATTCTAGTCGCTTAAAGAACTTTTTAGGCGCTCAGAGAATTATTTTGAGCAAGCCTTTTTTTCTGTTATGAACATTTTCTCTTCCCTTAAAGGACATTTTCTCTTCTCCCTTTCTTTCACTCCTAATTGTCTTTATCCCTTTACCCTTTTTCTCTGTATATGTAAAAAATAAACACTTTCTTCTTTTATTGTTACACACCGAGCAGGAGTTTTTTCTTTATTCGTCCGCGCCTAAAAGATAGAGTTTGTCCGCTCTAATCTTGCTGTTTTTTGCTCGCGTTTTGTCGTAATTTTTTTAACCTCAAACCAATTTTTTAACCTAAACTCTTTGAAGTGGGAAAGCCGGGACAAACTTTCCCCGCAGTATTTCAAAGTTACTTAGTACATTTTAAGGATTGGTCAACTGGATTTTGTAAAAGTAACGTTTATTTTTTGGTTTAATTATAAGTAGATACCTCCAAAGATTCCCTAAAAAATGAGCATGCATAATGAAAAAAAAATTTCCCAAATTTAATAAAATGAAAGCTTTATTGTCAAATTTTTTTTTTTAATGTTTCATTAAGAGTTTTAGGACCAAATGGTTTTTTGATTATAAAATTATATTCTTTATCTTGTTTTAGAACATTCAAAATTTGGGTTTATTTTTTACATTTTTTTGCGTTTCAATAGACGTACGATTATTGGTTTAGCACCTGTTTTCAGGTGAAAAACACATTTCATTTAAATTAATTTAGAAATGTTTTCAGAATTGTCAGATTTTATTAATGAAACTTTCGAGATTTATTCACAAATGAATGAAATTATTTAAGGAATGTTTATTTTTTAGAAAATCTTTGGAAAAGTTTTTTTTCTTTTATATCTGCCCCCCCCCCGCCTTTATTTATGAAATTTCATGAATTTCTTTTTTGTACCGCTTCCAGAAATCCTTGAAGAATTTAATTCAGCAATTTATTTTTGCAAAACAAAACACCTGTTGCCGAAAATATGCTCTGAATCGTAAAATGAAAAAGATGCAAGAAAAAAAAACTAAGACATTATTTAATTAGAAAAGCTTTTAATAATGTTTTCATATTTTTTTTCTTCGATGAATATTGAATTTTTACAATAATTGTTTTCATATTTTTATAATTCTATTTAGAATAATTTATATAAATTTAAAAAATTCAATATTAAATAGGTTAGGTGATATTTTATGCCTTCTTTTACTTTTAAACATTTCTGATTGGTTAATAAATGCACAATAAACTTACAGAAACTTCCATTGCAAATCGGTCGATTTTTGTGCAAAAGTAGGCTCAACTTACTTAAAAAATCCTTTCTCTATTTTTCTCCTAACTTAAATGTCTCATGCAATTCTATTGGCTAAGAAATAGAAAAATACGATCTCGTCCACACTTTTCTAGGAATTAATTACAGCGTCCATTGATTTTCTGGTGAGCCGATTTAGTCAATGAAAAAAATATAAATACAAAAACAGCAAGAAGTTTCTATGAACAATTGAGATACAGTGATCTAAATTGTTCAGCTGTCGAACTCTCTGCCTTGAGCAGGCTTTGTCGAAGGGCAAAGTTTCGTACGGGGAGTTAAACAAACCCGGACCCGTTTATGTGGGTTCTACGGGAATATTTTTGGCTGGGCCTACGGGCTCGGAGAAACCACGGTAAACTCGGCGTTATGCTACATACATCCCTCGTGGTGGGAGGCTGTTAAATATTAACAACTGAGATATACAGACTTAGAGAGACGTCGAGAGAGAATTTAATTTTTTGCTAATCAGAGACTGCTTTTTGGAACAAACTTCTTTTCTAAAAGACTTTGAAAAAACTCTACATCACAATTCACCAAGAATTTCGACAAACTCTTTGTGGCAATACTTTAAAAATATCTTTTACAAGAAATTACTTTCTGCATTTAATATTTCCAAAGAACTTTTCTCTTTAAAAATACTCTGATCAAGCTTTTGCACACATCTTTACAAAGCAAAATTGTAATATTCTACATATAAAAAAAATTATCTGTTGTTAAAAACATATCCTTTTTGTCGTAATTGAATATCGTTATCATTTGATTTTTTTATTTAAATTTATGTTTTGGGATGTTGCATGTTTCATTTGCAGTGAAACATTAAAATATTCATGCAGCCTTCTTAGATCCACAACAATATTGTTATTATGTAAAAACTATTATTTTATTAATCATAATTGGAGAAGTTTACTACAATTCAGTGACTCCCAGTATTTTAAAAAGAATTAAACTTTTGTGTTTGTGTATGTATAACTGCCAATTGTTGTAAATACGTATAGTATCAGGAAATAAGAGCCAAAGTACCCAAAAATCAATAAAACATTAGATTACTTAGAATATTTTCCTAAATTTTTAAGGTTGCTGGGTAGTTAAAAGATTATATAAAAACGGTGCTCACTCTGTATTCATCAAGTAATTTTTACAGATATGTCCCTGGAAAAAAATTTAGTTAAATTTCTGGCTGTCAATACATCAGTTGACACCTTATAAAACACACACATCTGTTTTTTAAAAAAGATTTTCTATGATTTTTTTAAATTAAGTAATATTTGTTTCAAATCAGATTAATTAAACTTTAAATCAGCTAATATTCTTCAAACAAAGTTTCAGAAAAGTATGTTTTATTTTTGAAAATTTTTTTAATAAAGAGATTTATGTTGTATTGAGAGAATTGTAAATATTGCTCAAATCAGCTATTTTAGAAATTAAAAATAAAAATCTCATTCAAATCAATTTTAATACGTTCTGAAATACAGCAAAATATTTTTCTTTTTAGAAATATTAAGTTTAAACAATTAGCATGAAATTAAAGCTAAAATAAAAGCTTCCAGAAAGATTTTTCATTTTTAAAAATCCATTTTTTATTAATAAATAAAATCTCAATTTGACATTATAATTTGAATTAAAATTCCCTTGAATTTTCAATGTTAAATTGCTTTCTTTTCATATGAGACTTATTTATGAGATTGGGATTTTTTCCACTTTTAGGATAAGAGCTAGGATTTTGTCCACTGGGATTTTTGTCTTTGTACCAAGGTATTTCGACGTGAGGATGGTTTGATGTGGTGTAATGGTTAGTACACTTGTCTTGCTATATCAGTTACAGGTGAGTTCGGTCATCACTGGGTGTGCCATATTTTCAGGCATATGCCACATCTAAGCCATCAAACTCTGAAACATAAAAGTTACTGAAAGTTGGATCCAAAACTGAAACCATTGGAAACACGGTCACATAATATATATATATATATATATATATATATATATATATATATATATATATATATATAATTTTTATCGTCAATGAATGGAACTTCAATACTAGTTTCCGTAGTATGTTGGGTCTTATTTTTAATGGAAGGAGAGATGGATTATTGTATATATTTCTTATAATTATACGAGGGTCATTCAATAAATAAGGTGAATTTTTCGGTATAAGGACTTCTAATACAGATAGAAGCTTACTTTTTTTCAACGTAGTCTCCCAGCACTGTCAAACACTTTTCCCATCTGTGCACAAGCTTCCGTATTCCCTCAGCGTAAAAATCTTTGGACTGATGTCTCAGCCAGTCGCTCACAACACTTTTGACTTCATCGTCATTTTTAAACTTCGTGCCTCTCGTGAACGCTTTCAAGGGACCAAACAGCTGAATGTCTGAAGGGGCAAAGTCTGGGCTGTAAGGGGGATGAGGGAGCAGTTCCCAGCCCAGCTCGTTGATGGTCTGCACCGTTTGGGCTGCTGTGTGAGGCCTTGCGTTGTCATGATGCAAGATGACTCCTTCTGACTGATGACCCCTGCGTTTGTCCCAACAGATAAGCTCAAAGTCCTTGCAATGTTATCCACCGTCACCCTTCTGTTAGACTGAATGAGTTCATTGGCTGATTCGATCACCTCAGGAGACCTCACTTCTGTAGGCCTCCCAGTCCTGTCTTCATCCTCAACACTGCTCCGTCCTTCTTTAAACAATTTAGCCCACTTGTAGACATTTTTTTGCTGAAACATGTGGCACCATAGACAGTTGACATTCTCCTATAAATTTCAACTGGTTTGCACCCTTCAGCAACCAAAAACTTGATAACTGACCGCTGTTCAATCCTGGAGCATGCTTCTTGGTCGGCCATCATTGTTAATCGCCAAAACTCTCAAAGTTTTTTTTAATCTGCAAAAGAAATTAAATCCATGTGAAAAAGAAGTAAAAGAAAAAAAGAGTAAGCTTCTATCTGTATTAGAAGTCCTTATACCGAAAAATTCAACTTATTTATTGAATGACCCTCGTATCAATCATTTCTCTAACTGAAAAACTAGTAAATAAACTTTCAAAATCAAATGAGGCTATGGTTTCATTATCGAGTTATATTTTAAGGATTTGGATTAATTCAAAAGTTGATTTGACGCTGTATTTACTGCGAATGCATGTTGCAATAAGTTAGTTAATGATTTTTGTTAGTTGATAAACAGGAGTGGAGATGTGGAATATAATAAAACAGAGAAAAGTTTGGTTTGTGTGCTTTTATGGTTTTATAAATGTAACCTGGTTTATAATCACCAATTATTTTGGGAAGTTTTAAATTGTCTTGTTCTGCATTTTTGGCTGTGGTTAGTTTGTTGATTTTTAATTTCAGCTGCTTCATAGGATTCCTGTTAACTTTTTGAAATTTGGTCATCAAGTATTGATTCTATCTTTGTAGTTTTAAACAAATCTGATTATAATACAACAATGTTTGTTTTGTCTGCTTTCTTAACAATAATATCCAGATGTTTCCATAACTCTTTGACAGCAATTTGTAATGCTTTTGTTAATAGTTTAGAAGAATTTTTCCGTTTGTCAAGTCTATCTTGAGTCGGTCCTGAAATTCTGGTTTTAGTGCGAAAGGAATGCCTGATGTTTTTTCACTATTTCTTCAATGTTTGGTTGAATGTGTGATAAGCAGAGCATAGTCTTTCTCGCTTCTTATTTTTTGTGTTATTTAGGGTTGAGGAGCCTAATGCACATAAATAAGAAGTAGAAAATTAAAATAAAACTGATAAAGCCTTTTCAGCTAATGTGGTATATTCCTTTTGTATAGAAATCCAAAATATATCAATGGATACTGTTGAAAGTTTTATTTTGAACCCTTGATCACTAGAAATGGTGGCCAATTATTCTTCTTCACATAAGTGAAGTCCAATATTAGAAGGAACATTTATGAAGGGATTTCGAATCCAAAGCATACTTTTGCAGCACAGCAGCTGAAAAATCACTGCACTAGGGTTTCATAAAAAAATCAATTGTAGCTTTGATGTTATATCAAAGTATAGAAAAAGTTCAAAAGAGCAACTGCATAGTTGCAGTGTAAACCACAAGTGGGCTCTGGATGTTGAATATACACAAATGCACCTGAGCAAGTGTCTGCAATATCCGTATACTGTAAACCGACATTAACCAGACAGTACCTCAATTTCAACTCCCGCCATCCATACAGCGTAAAGAAAGGGATCGTCTGCTGCTTACAACACTGAGCAAAAGTCATAAGTGGCGATCCAGAGACATTAGATAAAGAATTGGTCAGTATAAGTAGTACCCTGGGTACATGGCAGCAGCCCGAAAAAACTGGGATAGGCAGGTACAAGAGGACAACAACACTCAGAAAACAGTCTGCCTGCCTTATGTGAAGGGGTTATTAGAGAAAATACAAAGGATTTGCGGTCCATATAACATCAGGACAAACTTCAAAAGTTGGGTGACACTTCGCAGATATCTCTCCTGAGTAAGACCCACCCCGTAGAGGAGAACATGGCTAAAGACTGTGTACGCTATCCCGTGCAGCTGCAGAAAGAAATATAAAGGGGAGACAGGCCACCCCCTTAAGGTAAGGCTTCAAGAACACCAGAAAGCTGTAACATGAGGGGAACTGGAAAAATCAGGCGTGGCTGACCACATATGGAGAGAAAAGGGAGATCATCACCCTCTGTGGGATCAGATTGAGATCATAGACAAAGAACACCATTGGAAAATTCATAAACTTAAGGAATCAGCACATACGAAAGGTCACAAAGATCTCCTGAGCCGACCAAGCATAGAAATGAATACAATATGGGAACCAGTAATAAGGAGTGCCAGAGAAAAGTGATAATAACAACAAAAATTGCAATATGAGCTCTGGTAAAAAACATGCAATGATAACAGCAAAATTGCACTGGTAAAAAATGGTTGCTGAAGACATTAGGTTTATAATACCCAGAAATTCATACACAGATGCCCTCAAGGACACATGGCACAGTGGATAAAGGCATTAGTTAGATCCAGTTCAATACCTAGTTAAGGTGGTGGAGAACTTGGAGAGGGAATTAAGCAGGAAATAACTGATAACTAACATCCATTAGACGTGGAACTAGGTCTACCCTAGTGAGCAAAATAAAGGCTTAAGTTCGACATTCCATCCACCTGAAGAAGGCCAAGACGTAATAAATATGGCAACAAAGATGAGAGCAATAGTCCGAATAATGTAAATAGTGTACATAATACCTCATCTCAGAAATATAGACAGATACTTTAAAATGGTATATAATTTTGTTTTTGTAGGTGAAAAAACAACTGAGATATTGATATTTAAACTTTGTGACAATTATCCAAAATTCACCTTTTTGGTAAAGGTTCATATCTCGAGGATATTTTGACCTAGTGATGTAAAATAAGCACTATTCAATTCATATCATGAAGCTGTACAAGTGTACTAAATTTGAAAAAAATCTGTATTAGTGATGGTCAGACCAATGTTGATTAGATCTCATTTGTGAAATTCAAATAAGGGGGCACATAATAGAAATAAAATTACATGATGAATACAAAGCATATGCCTTTTTTAAATAATATTTTAACTACCCATAAACAAATTTAATGTTTCTATTTTCTTGAATTTTAAGTATTTTGGCATTAAATGCTTACTTATGAAGATGCCTTTTGGGAAAATGTTAGAAAACTACAAATAAATTTTAAAGTTACTATTGGTATGGCTCTTATTTTCAGATAATGTCATGCATGGACATCCATACAAAAATTGTGAGAAAAATTTAAAATTCTTTTTAAAATACTGAGTCATTGAATTGTAGTGATCTTTTTCCTTTATGATTAGTAAATAGTTTTAATTTAATAATAATATCACTTGACTGCTACAAATTAATAAAAAAATTAAAAGTTTATATATTATGCCAAAAATCAGAGAATTATCCAATTAAAACAATATTTTCAGTAATAAATAAAATTGTATGCTGGATAGATTATTTTAGTAGAAAACTTTTTTTAGGTGTGTTTTTCAATTTTTTTTAGTTATATGAAGAAATATCTCTGAATGTTATTTCAATAAAACATTTATACAATATAAAGTGTGAATATACAGAAAATCTGTCCCAAATCTCAACAAAAGTTAATTCAGTAAAACTCACAATTTTTCTGACAGCTGGTGTTTGCATAATTTAATAAAACACATTTTCTTTCTGAGTAGATAGAAAAAAACATTTACACTTAATATTTATTTTTCAAAACTGTGCAATTTCAAAATTTACACTGTTTCTTTTTCAAAAATTTTTTTAATTAAAGAAAGACATGTTCGGAGAATCAAAAATGTAAAGTTTAATACCATTTTCATGTGTGAACATTTAAAGATTTTTTTTTTATTTTATCAACTGTTAGATTATTTTTGGTATGGACGTTCAAAAATGAAATGATTCTAAATTACCACCTTTGACTGCTTTACCCTTTTAGAAGAGTAATATGATATATAATAATTCAATAACTTAAATTTTTTATTTAAAAAGATGTGAAATATGCATCATTCTATTTGTATCTTGAAGCTCTATAAGTGTACAAAACTTGAAAAAAAATCCATGTTAGTGATGGTCAGACCCTTGTTGATTAGACATGGCCTTGTTTGTGAAATTTAAATAAGGGGGCACATAATAGAAATAAAATTACATGATGAATACAAAGAGTATGCCTTTCAAAATAATATTTTAACTACCTTGTAAGCTTAACAAATTTAAGCTATCTTCTTGAATTTTATGTACTTTGACATTAAATGCCTATTTACAAAGATGCTTGTTGGGAAAATGTTAGAAGATTACTAATAAATTTTAAAATTAATATAGGTATAACTTATTTTCAGATAATGTCATGCATGGACATCCATATTTACAAAAGTAGCCAGGTTTATACAAATACAAAATAATTAAAAATTCTTTTTAAAATACTAGGGGTCAATGAACTGTAGTGAGCTTTTCCCTTTATGATTAGTAAATAGTTTTAATTTAATAACAATATCACTTGATTGCTACAAATTAATAAAAAAATTTAAAGTATTTAAATTTTTATAAATTATGTTAATTAAATTTTGAAAAAATGAAAACAGTTCTTGTAAAAATTTACAAAAAAATTTATTTACTGAAATTTTTTTTCATATGACATTAGTATCCACAACATATTTTCTTCATAAAAGCAATTAGAAGCTTTTCTAATTAAATAATGTCTTAGTTTCATTGCATTTTTTTTTATGATTCAGAGCAGATTTTCTCTGAGGGTACTGTTTGCCCCCCCCCCCATTCGATGATTTAAATTCTCTGAGAACTTGTTCTTATAACAAGGTAACACCAAAATGGATGTGATTTTCCAAAATGAAAGCAAAAAAACAAAAACAAAAAAAAACTACCTTCATTTTAAAATATTGGCCCAAAATCAGGGAATTATCCTATTAAAGCAATATTTTCAGTCCTTATTGAGTAAGAAACGAAATGTATACTAAATAGTTTATTTTAGTAAAAACTTTTGTAAAAATATTTTCTTTTAGTTGTATGAAGAAATATCCCTGAAGGTATTATTTTGGTAAATCCTTTATCCAATATCCGGTGTGAACATACAAAAATGTCCCAAATCTTCTCCAAATGTATCACAAACAAATTTTTCTGACAGTAGGCATTTGTATAATTTAAAAAAACGTTTTTTTTTTTGCAGAGTAGATAGAAAGAAAAAATACACTTAATATTTATTTTTAAAAAACTCACTTGAAAGTTTCCAGTGCAATTTTGAAATTCACCCTGTTGCTGTCTATGTTATTCATTTTACTGTCTCATGAAATCATACTGAATAAAAAAATATCTATTATAACTATTGGTTATATACAGATAAAGATAAATTATTTTTTTAAATAAGTCTGGATTGTTGCACTACTGTGCAGTTCAAACTATAGTAAAATTTATTGTTAAATTTTGCTGGACATTAATAATAAAGTATTTAAACTAAGTTACCTCCTTTACATATTCTTAATGTAAATTGACTATAACAGAGCATTGTTCATGTGAATTTGCAAAAAAAAAATCACAACTATCAATTACATTAATTTCTGTCTTAGCAATTCACCCCTGAAGCTGATCTTGGATGAGATTGAAAGTACTTGGGGGAAAATAAAAGAAATAGCCAAATCTATGGCATCTTTCTTATTCAGTTTTGTAACAGCACTAAGAAATTGATCCATGAATTTTATATAAAGATTTCTTGCAGTATAAAGTAACAAGGATAATTTGAAAAAGTTTAACAAAACCATAACCCCAAATAACAGGGTGTTTATTTTTTCTCATAACACAGCTATTACTGTATGATTGGTAGAACCAAATTGATGCAATTTTTTTGAAAGCAAAAAAACATAACCCCATTTTTGAATTTAAGAAAAATAACAGAATTATTGAGATTAAATAAAATTTTCAGTATTTATTTGAATTGCATATTGAATAGCTTATTAGAAAATTTAAAGAAATATATTTTGTGGGGTCGGTTACTCCCTTCATCTCAATACGTCATAAATATATTTCCTTTTGTGAATTGACAAATATTTTTTCACAATTTTATAAAAGAAAATCACTGGAAATATTGTCCCACAAAAAATGTTTGCAATTTCAAATCAGAAGATCTGTCCGGAAACATTAAAAGATAATTCAATAAAAATCAAAAATTAATTTTGCTGAAACTTGGTGCTTGAATATTTTAATAAAAATATATTTTCTTTCAGTTTTGAGAGGAGAAAAATCTGCAAGGAATATAATTATTTTTGAATAATGGATTTGTAATTATCTAGTGTGATTTTGAAATTCTTCTATTTGCTGATGACAAAAGAGGTGTTTTCTGTTAAATAATGAAAAATTGAAAAATGTAAAGTTTCATGCCATTTTTGCAACAGAAATATTTTTGAGAGTATTTTATTATTTTCACAACGGTCAGTTATTTTTTTTTCTATGGAAGATGAAATAAGTAACAGTTCTAAAATATCTCCATTTTACTTTAGTAAAAATAACCAAAAGTATTACTTTCATAAAAATTCTGTGAAACATGTTAATGTGTGTCTATTGACTACAAAGAAGCATGATGTTATAATATTCAGAGATCAGATTTCAAACATAATAATGCTGTGGTGAAAAGCAAAAAAGCATGTCCCCTTTCATTTGTCAAACTACCAGAAAGTTTTACCCACTATCTTTTGTGAGGGTGTGTCAAAATGTGTCCTTTGAGATTTGCATATCTAAAAAAGCTTACACCACAGATTTAACTGTGGAATGGTCTCTATCCATTGTGTGTTAACATGTGATGTTTCAAATGTGAATTTCGAGAAAACTTAAAACCACAAATTTCACAATGGAAACGTTCTTCTCCACTATGTGTTAACATGTGTGTTTTCAGAGAGGAAAGATGGCCAGACTTAAAGCCACAGATCTCACAGTGGAAAGGTTTCTCTCCAGTATGTGTTATCATGTGTGATTTGAGAGATGAATTTTGGGAAAACTTAAATCCACAGATTTTGCAGTGGAATGGTTTCTCTCCAGTGTGGGTTAACATGTGTATTTTCAGAGATGATTTTTGAGAAAATTTAGATCCACAGATGGTGCAGGGAAATGGTTTCTCTCCAGTATGTCTTAACATGTGTTTTTTGAGTGATGAGTGGTGGGCAGACGTAAATTCACAGATTTCACAGTGGAATTGTTTCTCTCCAGTGTGTGTTAACATGTGTGCCTTGAGAGATGACTGAAAGGAAAATTTTACATCACAGATATCACAGTGGAATGGTTTCTCTCCAGTGTGTGTTAACATGTGTTTTTTGAGAGCCCAATTTTTGGAACACTTAAATCCACAGATTTCACAGTGGTAAGGTTTCTCTCCAGTGTGTGTTAACATGTGTATTTTGAGATTTGAATTCCGGGAAGACTTAAATCCACAGATATCACACTGGAAAGGCTTTTCTCCTGTGTGGGCAAACATGTGTGCTTTAAGAGATGATTTTTGTGAAAACTTTAATCCACATATATCACAGTGGAAAGGTTTCTCTCCAGTGTGTGTATGCATGTGCCTTTTGAGATGTGAATTTTGGGAAAACTTATATCCACAGATTTCACAGTGGAATGGTTTCTCTCCAGAGTGTGTTAACATATGAATTTTGAGAGATGAATTTTGGTGAAACTTAGATCCACAAATTTCACAGTGGAAAGGTTTCTCTCCACTATGTGTTAACATGTGATACTTGAGAGCTGAATTCCGGGAATACTTATTTTCACAGATTTCACATTTGAAACGTTTCTCTCCAGTGTGTATATACATGTGTTGTTTGAGATATTCCTTTTGAGAAAAGTTTAATCCACAGATTTCACAGTTGAAAGGTTTCTCCCCTGTATGTGTTAACATGTGTTTTTTAAGTGAAGATTTTAAGGAAAAACTTACTCCACAGATTTCACAGTGGAATGGTTTCTCTCCAGTATGTTTGGCCATATGTTTTTTAAGTTTACAATTTAGTGAAAAGTTCAATCCACAGATATCACAGTGGAAAGGTTTCTCTCTGGTGTGTTTTAACATGTGTTTTTTAACTGATGATTTTAAAGAAAATCTTACTCCACAGACTTCACAGGAGAATGTTTTCTCTTCAGTGTGAGTTAATATGTGATTTTTTTGATGTGACATTTTGGAAAACAGAACTTCAAAAATTTCAAGGTGGAAAACTTTGCTTATTGTGTTTTGAGATTTGAATTCATGAAAAATGTAGCTTCACAGATTTGACAGCAAATGGCTTGTCCCCTCTGTGTTCTGATATGTCTCTCCAGTCAAAGGCTTAGTGTGATCTGCTTTGTTCAAGTTTTTCAGTGAATCGATTCTTTTTTTCTCAGGAATATTCAGAATGGTTTTCAGGTTCTTTCAAAGATGCAAACTACCAAAAGAAAAATTAAATTAAATGAGCATTGATGGAAAAAAAAAACAAATTATTTAGGATTATGAAATAGGTTTATAAACAAATGCATTTTCAAGTATTTTCATAAAGCTTCTCGTAAAATCTGGAAAAATCCATTATATATTGATTAAAACAAAAATATACAGTTGGTTATTTTAAAGGGGTCGCAGATCAACTAGATTTTGAATACCAGGAAATGAAGTTAGAAAGGCTGATTAATTAGTTTTTCATTCTGACACATTATTCAGTTTATTCTGCCTGAAATAAATTGTACCATGCAAATTCTCAGCAAGTAAAATAAAAAAATAGGTTTTATTCTGTCTGGAATATAAAACTAGAGCAGATTTGCCGGCAGACTATTATTAAATCATATATCCGTGGACATGGATGTGAGGGTTTTGAAATAGGCAATGGAATAGAAAAACAAAATCAGTCAGCTGAATTCTAGTCTAGGAAAAGGAAAATTTTGATTTCAAAACATGTATGGTATTATGTCACTTAAATTGTTATACTCAAATTTCAAAATGACCATCAAATGAAGCCAGGTGCAGGGATTGATTTAGTGTTACAGCCGTTATACAGTTTATTCTGATTGAAACCAATTGTACAATGCAAATTATCAGCAAGTCAAGTGAGAAATTGGATTTAATCTTATTCTATATGGCATGATAAATGAGAGATCCGCCATCAGATTATTATTAGATAATAACTCCACAGATTTCACAGTGGAATGCTTTTTCTCCAGTGTGTATTTTCTCTATGTGGTCTTTAAGAGATGTATGGTGGGTAAACTTACATGCACAGATTTGACAATGAAAAGGTTTTTAGACTTCACGGAAAATGTAACTCCATGGATTTGATGGGAAATGGTTTATCCCCTATGCCTGTTCTGTTATGTCTCCCCTTAAAGTTAGCTATCAATCCACAAATTTCACTATGTAAGAATGACTTCTTTCTCATTAATATTCACCATGGTTTCTAGTACTGTAAAGATATCAAACTGAAAAAGAAAAATTAATTTTAATGGAGCGCCATCATACTGTATATATTGATCAAACAGAAATATGCCATTTCTTAGTTTAGAGGGATTTGTGATCAACTAGATTTTTGAAAAGAAGAAATGAAGGCAGAAACACTGATAAAGGTTTAAATTTGATACATTATAAAGTTTATTCTGACTGATGTCAATTGTAAAATGAATAGGATTTATTTTATTTTTGCTGGTACATAAAACTAGAGCAGATTTGTCAACAAATTATTATTAAATTATGTATCAGTGGACATGGACGTGTGGGTGTTGGAATGGGCAATAGAACAGAAAAACAAAATTCGTTTAAGAGATTTCCTAATGACTATTTGTTCATTCATTTGATCTTATTTCATTTGATTAATGCTTGAGAAAAATAAATTCATATTGGTTAATAATATATCAGTCAGATAATTTTGAAATGTGATTTAGCCCATGCAGCATGCTATAAGTTTTGCTTGTAGAGGATTTTTTATGTATTTCATAAAAATTCTGTGTTCAACATGTTAATGTGTGTCTATTGACTACAAAGAAGCATGATGTTACAATATTCAGAGATCAGACTTCAAACTCAATTTGAGGTTGTGTTTCCTTCATAATAATGCTGTGGTTAAAAGCAAAAAAGCATGTCCCCTTTCATTTGTCAAACTACCAGAAATTTTTACCCACTATCTTTTGTGAAGGTGTGTCAAAATTTGTCCTTTGAGATTTGCATATCTAGAAAAGCTTACACCACAGATTTAACTGTGGAATGGCCTCTATCCATTGTGTGTGAACATGTGGTGTTTCAAATGTGAATTTTGAGAAAACTTAAAAACCACAAATTTCAGAGTGGAAACGTTCCTCTCCACTATATATTAGCATGCGAGTTTTCAAAGAGGAAAGATGGCCAGACTTAAAGCCACAGATCTCACAGTAGAAAGGCTCTCCAGTATGTGTCATCATGTGTGATTTGATATATATATATATATATATATATATATATATACACACACACACACACACATACATATATATATATGTAAATATCAAATCACACACACACACACACACATATATATATATATATATATATATATATATATATATATATATATATATGTGTCACATCACAATCTGTGTTTATCTAAATTGCTAAAGCTATACCACCCCTCTCCTTCCTCCCAAAAACCTACATACATCTCTTATATCTTATCACTTTATTTCCCCCTTTTTCCCATATCATTTCCATTGAGTTGACCGATTAAATAGGTCAATGTCTGATCCTTACCCTCCTTCCTCAATATTAAATACTGTAATAAAAAGGAAAAGAAAATGAAATTTTAAAACTCTCACTTCCCTCTCTAAACTCGACCATGTCTCTCACATTATTCCTCACCACCTTCTATGCCAACTTATATAAGCTTAATACTGTCCATCATTTTAAATTCATTTTTTGTTTCACCTTTGAAAGTGAAGTCTGAAGATCCAGAGAAAAATAAAATTCTCTGGTGAAATAAATGATAACAAATGGAGTCTTAAAGTGGTCTGTTTTTCTTTAAATAATATATATATATATATATATATATATATATATATATATATATACACACACACACACACAGGTAAGGGAAGACTTGGGACCTAGTATTGTCAAGCATCCCTGAAAGAATATAAAAGTTAATTTATCGAGTTATCTTAAAAATGCAATATATTTATGTTATACCTATGAACATTAATGGGTATGTCTCAATCCTCATATGTTGGACACTATTGTAAAAGGGGAGGGGGTAATATGCTGTCTAAGTAGTCCACCACTAGCAGTAGTTTACCTACTTCACGCCACTGGCAAGTATTGTATTTTGTTGATGTTATAAAGATTACCATTTTATTTCCAACTTCCGTTTTGGTTATTCCTCATTCAGTAACCTTTTCTAGGCTACAACACACACACACACACACACACACACATATATATATATATATATATATATATATATATATATATATATATATATATATATATATATATATATATATATGTGCTTGTACCTTGCTTTAAAGCCATAGACTGATTCAGAAGCTTCTGTGGTTATCTTGACTGCTTGTTCAACACTTTGAGAGTGTGAGGGCAAATCTGGCAACTCCAGCTTTGTACCATTCCTTAATGACTCCAGAAGTTCATTTTCTGAAAATCCTTCTGTAAGTAGAGGTTCACAAACTCTACTTTGTAACAGGTTAATTAAAATGGGATCAATTTATAGCTTCAAAAGTCATTGTTATTTTGTTCAATATTTTCTTGGCTGGCTTCCCACCTCTGAACATAAAAGTTAATTTATCGAGTTATCTTAAAAATGCAATATATTTATGTTATATACCATACCTATGAACATTAATGAGTATGTCCCAATCCTCATAAATATGTTGGACACGATTGTAAGGGGGAAGGGGGTATGCTGTCTAAGTAGTCCACCACTAGCAGTGGTTTACCTACTTCATGCCACTGGCAAGTATTGTATTTTGTTGATGTTATAAAGATTACAATTTTATTTCCAACTTCCATTTTGGTTATTCCTTATTCAGTAACTCTTTCTATGTTACAAAATTCTGTTTAGATTATCCCTGTATAGAGTAGATAATAATGGTGATACCCTACATTAATTTGTCTTGGAATATGAATTTTCATGTTCTTGTGTTTTGTTTTGTTTTCTTCCTCAAGTAGTGGGAATTGTTCATTTATCAGACCTTTGGTCCTGGTGATCTTGTTTTGAATGATACATTCATTTTTTCTGGCTTATCAACTCTCTGTGACTTTTGTTGGTGAGTGGCTGAGTGGTTAGAACGTTCACATTTTGACCATGAAAAACAGGTTTGAATCTCACCAGGGTTGATTTGTCAGGAAGGAGGCTTCTTGATGTTATCTGACTGGAGTGTTTGATTCCAGCATGCAGCACATTTGGAAAGTGCCTGAAAACGATACCACGGCTTGACCCAAGCCTTGAGAGTGAAATTGGGTAGACGGAACCCTTGAGTGTCGTCGATAGCAGTGCTAGCATGAAGTCACAAGTCACTGTGGCCAAGGGCCTGAGTGTGCTGGCCTTGTTCAAATTGTTGATCACGCTAGATAACGTGCTGTTTCGCAGAAACTGTAACTAAGGTCTGCTCAGCAGAGTTGCAGTATGAACCACAGGTGGGCTCCGTGGGTATTGAATAAACTCAAATGCACCTGAGCAAGCATCTGCAATTGGGATTGGCTAGCTGCCCTAGTAGACAGGTATCCTCGAATATGAGTGGCTAGCTATACACATACATGACTGGTATTCGCCAGCTAGCCTCATTATAACATCCTGTGTTAGCCAAGCAAGTGTAAATTACTGTATCATTGAACAAACCAGTACCGACCACTTGAAGAATTACCATTATTTTTCGCTATAAGTAAATATATGTTCATGCTGATTTCTATATAGGTATGCCTATATGTTCACATTGATTTTGATATAGGTATGCATATATGATCAATATATATGATCAATAAAATTTACAATGTAGTATACACTTAAATGGAGACACACTGGAGTAATGGATAGTGGCTCGTACTGAGGAATCAGAGAGATGATTTGAATTCCAGTTTAATCCATTACATTCACTTACCCTTGGGAAAGGTATGAATCCTCTTCTCCCCCCAGCTATGGGTAAATAGCAGGGCAGAACGGGTTCTATAGCCGTGGATGGCAACTGGTCTACCGCAGAAAGAAATGGCAACCTACTACGGGAAAAAATCTGTCTCGTTAGTCTTGTATCGAAAGATCCATGATCACCTGAGCATGTATCACACATGGCACATAACTAACTGATACACTTATGAAATATTAGCAACAATTATCTCTGAAAGAAGCTAAATTATTTGGAGAATCTATACAGTATTTGCTTTCTCTGGAAATGTATGACCATTAATATGAAATGTGAAACAATTATTATCTTTGTATAAAATAAAGGTTCAATGACAAAATATAAATGTCAAAAATATGATTAATCACAAATTGATAACTATCAATAATGTTTTGTGTAATATATCCTGGTAGAAAATAGATGATAATGGTTATACACTACATTATGTTTCTTGGAATATTACTTGTTATGACAAGCAAAATGGACTGTATTTTCAGAAACAAACTTTGAACTTTCAACCTCAATAAAAGAGAAGAAATGAGGAAAATTGTTTTTTTTTTTCCTTTTTTTTAGCCACCAAAGAAGTTTGTTAAAATTTCACTTCATTTTCAGTTTTTAAGAAACAAAACAAAAAAAGCTCTATATTAATACCATAAATAATAATAATAATAAAATTTAGTCTTTCCTCTTAGTTTTATCTTTGACGATAAAACTTGTTTTTTTTTAATCAAATTTGGAGCCTTTTTCATCATTACGCCACAGTATTTTTTTAAACTAAAAGTCATAACAACAGTTCAAGTTGCTGTCGAAACGATAGTCAAGTCAAAATATTTAATCATAAACGAAAAAAAATCGACTGCAACTTCATGGAATATATTTCCAGAGACAAACTTTAACTTACCTTTTCAGGTTGAATCTGAACTTTTTCATAAAAAAACAAAACAAAACATTAAACAAGATTAAGTTGTTGGGCTTGATATTTCCTTCTTAACCTCGAGAATAATTCGTAAATATAAGTCAATAAGTCAATAAAACTAATTAATTTTCAAATAAATTACAATTAAAAAAAGATTAAATGATTTGAAAATAGAACAAATAGTGATTTATCGCAATCAGGAAAAATGCAGCAACCGGTGTAAAAGAACAATTCGTTCCTTTTAAATCACATCGGTATTCGTAGGAAGTTCACCCAAGGGCGTTTAAAGTTTTTAGTGTAAAAATATCTTGATGATGATAAAAAAAATAAAAATAACAGCTTTAAAAAAAATAAAATACCGATTTCTATTTTGGGCCACGATTCTTACAAACGGACGTATTTCAATCTGGAGCTGTTAACTAATTGACACGAATTTGTGTCGCTATTCGTTATCCTTAGACGATCAATCGATGGTTTAAAAATGTATTTTTTTTTTACTGTTTTTTAAATAAAGTTTAACAATTATTAATGATTATAATTTGTGCTTTTAAATGTAAGGGTGGAGGGAATTTTATATATCAGCAATTAAAATTATTAAGGAAGTTGGAGCAACGCTTCTTTCGTTTATTTAAGGGGCAAGAAGGAGACAAATTACCTTCCTCTGGCAATAAGGGGTATTTTTTTCTGTACAGCAGTATATAATGGACGGTCATATTGAAACAATATGTCCATATTCATGCTGGCAGAAGTCTAGTCTCCTTTGTTGCTTCATTCCCTGGCATTGTCTACATAACAAATTGCGAAACGTAGGTTAGGTACCTAAAAAAAAAAAATACTCTACCTAAAGTTTAAAATGCATTTTAAAAATGAAAAAAGGTTTCTTGAAGGTGTACTTTAAATGCCCAACTAATACACTTATTTTCAATAAGCAAAATAATTTTTCAAACTGATTTAATTTTTCTTTTAAATTGGTATTTTTTTTACTTGAGAAATTTACCAAAAATACATAAATTCTCTTTATTAAAAAACTTAAAAAATAAAAAATGTACTTTTCTGAAACTTTATTTGAGGAAGATTACATGATTTAAAATTTAATTAATCTAAATTAAGACTTGAATTATTTATTTTAATTTAAATTACTGTAGAAAATCATTTTTTTTAACACGGTGGTGGGTGTTTTATTAGGAATTGAGAGATTTATCAATAGCTTATTGGCATTTCTATGTAAAGAGTACGTAACTGTAAAAATTACTTGATCAGTGCGTAGACGCCTCTTTTTCATATAATTTTTTACTACCTAGTAATCTTTAAATTTGTGAAAATTTTCGAAGTAATCAAATATTTTATTGAATTTTAGGTACTTTGGTTTTTCTTACTTACGAAGACGCTTGTTGAAGAAATAAATGTTAGAAAGTTGCGAATAAATTTTAAATTTAACGCTCTTATTTTCTGATTGTGTCGTGTATGGACGACTGTATTTACAAAAATCGGCACATTTACACACACACAAAAAAGAAAAATTATTTTTAAAATTTTCATTTATGACTAGTGAATATAGTTTTTATTTATTCCTAATCGCTAAAAATTTATTCATCATTTTAATTTTAAAAGAAGTAAAACTTTATAAATTATTAAAATAAATTTAAAAAGAAATGAAAACAATTCTAGTAAAATTTCATTAATGGAATGTTTTTCTTAAGACAATAGTGTCCATACTTTTTATTCATAAAAGAAATTAAAAGCTTTTCTAATTAAATAATGACAATGTCATAGTTTTGATTGCGTTTTTTTATTTTATGATTCAGAGCGGATATTTTTTTAACTGGGAGTCCTGTTTGACAAAATAGATTTGATATTTTTAAATTCTTTAAGGACTTATGCATAAACCAATATAAACATTAAAGCGCTACAAAAATGAATTTCTCAAAATTTCATATCATTAAACAAGTGTGTAGATGGTGGTGGTGGTGGGTAACACATGTAAAACCATTTTTACTGAGATTTTATAAAAAACGAAAGGTTCATTTGTAAATAAGTTCTGCAAGTTTCATTAAAATCCGACAATTATCTGATATTTGCAAGTATTTAAAAATCAACTGAATTTTTCACCGCAATATATATATATATATATATATATATAAAAACAAGCCAAAAAAAAAAAAAAAAACGCTCATATCTCCCATACTAAAAAATATGGTGGGTAATTTGCTTTTTAATCCCCGCGCTAAGTATGTAATAAAAATTTCCCGAATAGTTTTAGTTGTAAATATACATGCTTAATTCAAAAAAAAAAAAAAATTTATAAAATCTACCGTTTTGGAGTTATCGACAATAAAAGTTAAGACTGATTCACGTTGTGACAGCTACTGCTGGCACTGTTTGCATATATTTGCTGCAGAATAAACATTCACTTGTCTTGATTATTGTGCATGCAATGAGTCCTCAGTTGCGCAGCAATAGAGACAAGTAAGAGCAGTAAAAATACTGTTAACAAGGTAATCCTCCACACAAACACTAATCAGCAGTGTATACAAACAACGCCAATAATGGCTGTTGTGCATTAACGCGAATTAGTCCAAACTTTTATTGTCGATAACTCCAAAAACGGTAGATTTTCTCAAAATTACTTTGTTATTTATCAAAATGTGATAAAGTTGTTAAATATTTAAAAATTAAAGTTTGAATATGAGCATCTCTGGAAATACTCTTATTAAAATTATTTTTTTTTTTAAAGATCATAAATTTGAATGTTTATTACAATCTGCAAACTGTTTCTATTTTTAAAATAATATTTTAATATGTCAAAAAATGTATTAAAATCATCTCTGACAAAACTACGGAAGCACAATTCTGAAATAATGTCACCTGTGCTAGAGTTGTTTCTCCTGATAGCGAGGATCTAGCCTCATAAATTGCGTTGATTTTTGTCCTGGCTAGCACATATCAAATTCTGACTGACCAACCATCATCATCGCATTTTCAAATTTTTTTTTTTTCTTTACATATTTCACCAAATATTTTCTTTTCATTTTTTTTTTTTTTAAATATAATCAATTTTTTCTTTTTCAGTGATAAACATACTGCAATTATTAATTTTTTTCTTTTTTAGATTCAATTTCCAGTGCAGGTTTTGGACATATCTTTGTTAAAAAGTACCTAAAAAAAATCAATAAAATATTACTTTTGAAAGTATTTAATTTTTAAGAAATACTTTATAGTTAAATATGCTGGTTCACTTAAAAATTTGAAAATAGTGTCACCTTCTGTCTGATAAATTGCCCTGACGTTAGTTGTCGATACATTGACATGAACGTCAATTCACACTTCCAAAAGCAATCACTACGGTTAGACATGCTTCTTTTATTTCCAACTAAATTTTTTCTACTAAAAAATTAAGTAATGTTTGTTTCAAATTACATTAAGTATACTTTAAATTTTTTAATTTCCCAAAAATAACTTTTGAAAAAAGTATAATTGAATTTTACAAGATTTTTAAACAGAGAATTACAGTTTTGTTTAAAAACTGTCAAAAATGGCTGACATGATTGATTTTATATAAATTTTGAGGATTCCAAAAAACAAGATTTTTTACTAAAATTTTGGACGTGCTACAAAGGATTAAAAAAATTTTTTAAAATATTCAAAAAATACTTTGGTCTTTCATCTTTATAATGACATACATATAGACGATAAAAATTGTTTAATCAAGTTTGGGGCCTTTTTTCATCAGGGTATGCTCTGTTGTCGAGGCAATGTAGTATACACCTTGGTGCTCAGTAGCTGTCTATATTTCTGAGATGAGGTATTATGTACACTATTTACATTATTCAGACTATTGTCCTTATCTTTGTTACTATATTTATCACAACGTTTCAGCCGATGTATGCTCTGGCCTTCCTCAGGTGGTTGGAATGTCGAACTGAGCTCTTTATTTCGCTTGTTGGGGTAAACTGTTCTAGTTCCACGTGCCATGTTTAATGGCTGTCAGTTATTAGTTATATCCTGTTAATTTCCCTTTCAAAGTTCTCCACTGCCTTAACTGGGTATTGAACTCAGAAATCTTTGGGTCCTGTCACCGGATCTAACCAACGCCATTATTCACTGTGCCATGTGAAATAAAGGGCTCAGTTCGACATTCCAACCACCTGAAGAAGGCCGGAGTGTACATTGTCCGAAACATTGTGATAAGTATGGCAACAAAGATGAGGACAATAGTCCGAATAAATTAAATAGTGTACCTTGATGTTTGTCTCTCTGTTTCTGCCATTTTCACTCATGACACGTGTATGCAAAATGGCAAAATTTCTTACCGTTCATTAATGTTTTCCACTTTGCTGGACATTGTCCAATTTCATGATCTCTTCTGCAAAATTTACTTTTTTCTTTCCTCTTGCTATTTTGATCGCATGTGTAACTCATCAACTTTGTTGGTGTGCAAATCAATTCTATTTATCTTATTGAAGTTTCTTCAGTCTTTGCTACTTTTGGGGCTGATGTAATAGTCAAGTCTCTCCTCTCCTTTAGTAAGGATTTCTGTGTCGACTTAAGGTGTCTGCTGAATATAAAAAGATTAGCTAAGATGGTTTCCTCAAACATGCAGTTGTATTCACATTGCTTGATCAACTGTCGGAATCTTTTTTAAGAAAACATGTGCCGACTCATTAGCCTCTTGGCGACATTGTAAATGTTTGTGTCTGAAGATTGAAAAGTTCGACCTAGGTCTTAAATTGCTCTATGTAGCTGTCTGCGGTTCTTTCACCCTGAAAGACAAATTTTTCACTTATGTGGTATGTAGAGATGAAGTAAAGGCCAAATTTACTGTCTATAGTACCATTTATTGTTGATTCCATTTGGTTACAATGTTTTAAATGGTTGACTATCGTCATAGTTCTTTTTTGTGATTTGAGAGTTCATTACAGGGTAGTTATATTCCTTTTGGTTGGCAGAAATTAATTTGTTGCATTCATTCTTTCTTCTTTGTATGACAGGTCAAACTCACAGCCGATGAATCACCAACCGTTGCATCTCGCACTGCTACCTCGAATCAAGTTCCTCTCCACTGCGGCGTCTTTATTCTCGTATGAGGTTTTCTTCTTTTTATTGGGGCTGACACATCTGTGTTTCCTGTTTGATTTTTGGCAGGACATGTTGTCATTGATTGATTTTTTTATGATGTTCACTGACCCACATGAACTAAATCTGGGTTCATGTCCATTACTGAGGATAGGAACAATAGAAGGAAAGGAAATATATATAGAAAAGAGGGAGAAAGACTTTTCTTTGTCACTCACTTAGTAAAGAGGAAAGTGTATATTTTCATATGGTGCTATTACTACCTAATCCTACTACACTTATCTCACACCCTCATGAGCGAGAGGAAATTAATATTTAAAAAGAATTTTAATTGAACTTTAAAAATTTTATTTATATATGAAAATTAATATTTCTTTTAATTCACATTTCTCTAAGCTTTAGACTATTTTATTTAAAATAAAACTAAAATTTATGTTTGAAGACAATATTTACATTATTTAAAATGCATTTTTCTGGGTTTTTAAGAAGTCTGTGATAGTTTGTCTAATCAACCTTTTTTATTTTACATGATGAAAACTTTTTCACGTGAAAACAAGCAGGATTAAGTTGTTGTTGTTGTTACTAGACTTGATATTTCTTTTTCAACCTCAAAAATATTTCATGATCCATAAAACTTCCTATTTTCAAATCAACTGCAATTAAACAAGGATTTGAAAATAGAATGCTTATAGTTCCTGGACACAAACAGCAAACACAACAAAGAATTACAATAACTGGTGTAAAAGAAGAATTTGCTCCTTGCTCAAAAACAGTTTGGATACAGACAATGTATCATAACATTGTATCGTAATCTAAATATGTTTTTGTTATATTCCGTGCTAATAGGAATTTATACTTGTGGATAAAATAAGTAAAGGTTTATTGTACAAACCAATACAATAAGAAAAAAGGTAACAGTTATGCACAAGGTCGGCACAAGTCAATCCAGGAGTGAGTGCTCCTATTGGAAGCTCGGTAGTTCTCGCGCAAGTCTGAGTCATACTCAACAGATCCCAGCTAGTAATATTTACCAACCTCACCACGGAGTAGGATGTGGCACAAGGCCGAATTTAATGTGGAGCAATCCAAGCATGTAGGCTTGGCCAAAAGTTCCCTGTAAACGGGTTTGTCTACCTCCTAGGATGAGACTCTGCCCTTCGGCATGGACTTGCCTGGGTTTGTAACAGATCCCAGCAAGTCAATATTTACCAGCCTCCCCACGAGGTAGGATGTGGCACAAGGCCGAATTTAATGTGGGGCAATCTAAGCCTCTAGGCTTGACCAAACATTCCCCGTAACCCCACACAAACAGGTTCAGGTCTGTCTACCTTCCCGAACGAGACTCTGCTCTTTGGCATAGCCTTGTCCGTTACTCTCTGCCTGAAGGCACAGAGTTTGACAACAGTTAAGAGCTGAATAACAGATCCCAGCTAGTCTCTTGACTTACAGATACTTATAGACAGTTACTACCTATAGTGTAGTCACTCATGGGGGTGACAGGTTATTCCATGACATCAGTTTTTGTTAAATGTTAAGTAAAAAAGAGCAAAATTAAAAGCCTTAAGAATACAGTATTTGTCCAAGAGATTTGTTTCAATGAAAATTAATAAATTTAAGAAATAACAGAATTTGGCAAAAATCCTTACTGCTTTCTTAAAAAACTATAACGAAAATGTATTTACAATTGTACAAAATGTGGGTACAGTACTAGTAAAGGGTCACAATACAAAGTAAAAGAAAATAACATTAAATAACAAATATATATATATATATATATATATATATATATATAGATATAGATGTCTAAAAATTAGAGATATTTATTCAACTATTATGTACATGTTCCTTGATATTTCCTCTTGGTTGTCTGTCAGAAGCTAACTTGGTACATTATCACTACACGAGCGTCAATTGTCAGAAAAGGGAGAATTTCTAAATTGTCCCACAAGGTGGAAATGAGATCGGACAGTCATTGGTTTGCTTATTGAGCAACCAGAGGACTCGTTGCATATTGCCTACAGCAATGCTGCTAAAGGGACCACTGGATTGGCCACATAAGTAATTCTGTGTCAAATCAACAAGGGTTTAACCATCACCGACACATTTTTTTAGCAAATCTGTTGGACTTATAGTAGAGCTTCATGATAGGAATTGAATGGTAGCTATTTTACATCTCTAGGTCAAAGGATTCCAGGGATATGGCCCTTTCACCCTTGTCAAAAAGTAAATTTTGGAAAATACAAATTTTAAATATCAATATCTCAGTTGTTTGTTATTATATACCATTTTAACGTACTTGGATATATCTAAAGATGATATTTTTATGTTTTTGTTTAACGGTTAAATAAGATAATTTGACCTGGTAGGAATTTTCATTTTGAATTTGCTAAATTAGCTGAATTTAGTGTCATTTTTAGATACGTCATCACTATGTAATTCTCTTTATTAAAAAAAAAGTCTTTCAAAAATAAAATATACTTTTCTGAAATTTTATTTGGGAAATAATAGCTGATTTAAATTTTAATTCATTTGATTTGAATCAAATATTACATAACGTTAAAATATCACAGATATGCAGTTTTTAACATGGTTTATTTAAGACGTTGAGAGCTTGACTATCAGATGGAATTTTATCCCATATTTTCTAGACTGCAGATATGTGTAAAAATCACTTGAGGAATATAATGTGAGTGCCCTTTTAATATCATTTTGAACTACCCAGTAATCTTAAATATCTAGGAAAATATTCTCCATATTCTAATTGAATTTTAGGTACTTTGGATTTAAATTTACTATAGTTATCACTCTAATTTTCTGATAATGACGTGTATAGACATCCGCATTTACAAAAACCAGCTCATTTATATGCTCACACACACACACAAACAAAATAAAAATTCTTTTTTTAATATAGCAGATCACTATATATATATATACAGTTGTTACTTAATAGCAATATCACCTAACTGGAAAAGATTAATGCAGAAATTTAAAAATGAAAAAAAAATCTTTTAAAAATTCATTAGTCATCAAAAATCTTTTTTATTAAAACAATAATACCCATCATATATCTTATTCATAAAATCAATTAAAAGTTTTTACTAATTAAATGTTTTATTTTTATTTTACAGTATTTGGTAACTGAGGGCCCTGTTTTTAAAAAAAAGTGATGATTTAAATTCTCCAAGGAGTTCTGCATATAACTAACATAAGCAGTAAGTGCTACAAAAATGAATTTCTTGGAATTTCATAAAATTGTATAAGTGGTAACAGATGTAAGAAAATGTTTTTACCACGATTTTCTAAGAAAAAAAAAGGAAACATTTCTAAAATAATTGAATTCATTTGTGAATCGGTCTTGAAAGTTTCATTTAAATCTGACAATTATTTGATTTTTTGCAAACATTTCCAAATATTCTAAAACAAATAAAAATAATATTTAATAACCAGAAAATCCTTTGACTATTCCTGTTAATAATAACTTTGTTTTTATAAAGTTTGGGGCATTTTTTATCATGGTATGGGCATTTTTAGAGAATCTGTGGAGGTACCTATATTAAATGCATAGAATATAAATTAAAAGCAAGTCAAATTATATTTTTGAGTCTAATACATTAATTTTCTTAGCTGTTTCTTTCATTACTTGAGCCCCAAAAATAGAAAATATATTTGAATTTGTTTTTACATTTGTTATAATCAAAATTTCATGTAAAAGAATCTTTTCCACAATGAACTTTAAATGTAATGACTGAACCATCTTAAAAAAATGTTGAAGATCAAAAGGAAATATATGCAGAAAAATAATTGGTTTAGAAAAATAACAATATTTATTATGCGAAATGGAAGCTGTTCAGTCTAAAGCAGTCAGTCAACATTAATATTTGTCACTGCTTGTAGTGAATGGACAAAGTAGTGATTTTTAACAATTTAAACAAAAACTTTTTATTCGTTGGCATTAATTGAAACATCATTAATTAAAAGTATTGTTTTTTCTTTGCAAATTAGGGTTGTTCGGAAAAATTTGTAAAAGCTCGTACTCATATTTTAAATTTTTAATTAATATTTTTCAAAAAGATATACAATTGTATTTGGTAATACTAGATTTCACAGTGAAATGTTTTCTTTCTTGTGTGTTAACAAGTGTCTTTTGAGAGATGAACAATGGGAAGATTTAAATCCACAGATCTCACAATGAAATGGTTTTTCTCCAGTATGTGTTAACAAGTGATTTTTGAGATCTGTATTTCGAGAAAAGTTGAATCCACAGATTTCACAATGGAAACGTTTCTCTCCAGTGTGTGTTAACATATGTGATTTAAGATTTGAACTTCGGGAACACTTAAATCCACAGATTTCACAGTGGAATGGTTTCTCGCCAGAGTGTGTTAACATGTGTGATTTGAGAGAGGAACTTTGGTAAAAGTTGCATTCACAGATGTCACAGTGGTATGCTTTCTTTCCACTATGTGTTAACATATGTTTTTTGAGATCCGCATTTCGAAAAAAGTTGAATCCACAGATTTCACAGTGGAAACGTTTCTCTCCAGTGTGTGTTAACATATGTGATTTGAGAGCAGAATTTCGGGAACACTTAAATCCACAGATTTCACAGTGGAAAGCTTTCTCTCCAGTGTGTGTTAACATGTGAGTTTTAAGACTTGCATTATGGGAACACTTAAATGCACAGATTTCACAGTGGAATGGTTTCTCTCCAGTGTGTGTCAACATATGTGATTTGAGATTGGAATTGTGCGAACACTTAAATCCACAGATTTCACAGTGAAAACGTTTCTCCCCCGTGTGTGTTAACAGATGTCTTTTGAGAGAAGAACTTTGAGCAGATTTAAATCCACAGATACCACAGTTGAAGGCTTTATCTCCAGTGTGTGTTAACAAGTGCTTTTTGAGATATGAATTTTGTGACGTTTTAAATCCACAGATTTCACAGTGGAATGGTTTCTCTCCAGTGTGTGTTAACAGGTGTCTTTTGAGAGATGAACTGTGGGAAGATTTAAATCCACAGATTTCACAGTGGAAAGGTTTCTCTACAGTGTGTGTCAACAAGTGTTTTTTGAGATTTGAATTTTGGGAAGATTTGAACCCACAGATTTCACAGTGGAATGGTTTCTCTCCAGTGTGTGTTAACAAATGCTTTTTGTGAGAAGAACTTTGGGAAGATTTAAATCCACAGATTTCACAATGGAAAGGTTTCTCATCAGAGTGTGTTAACTTGTGTTTTTTGAGAGAGGAACTTTGGAAAAATGTGCTCCCACAGATGTCACAGCGAAATAGTTTCTCTCCAGTGTGTGTTAACATATGATTTTTGAGATTTGAATTCCGTGAACACTTAAAACCACAGATTTCACATTCAAATGGTTTCTCTCCAGTGTGTGTTAACATATGTGATTTGAGATTGGAATTTCGAGAAGACATGAATCCACATATTTCACAGTTGAAACGTTTCTCAACAGTGTGTGTTTTCATGTTTGTTTTGAGATTTGAATTCCTGGAAAATATAGCAGTACAGATTTTATAAGAAATGGTTTATCTCTTATGCATATACTGTTATGTCTCTCCTGTGTGGTCTTAATGTTTACTATCAATCCACAAACTCCTTTTTTTCTCATGAATATTCACAATGCTTTCGGCTACCCTCAAAGAAGCAAACTGAAAAAGAAAATATATATTAAGTGAGCACTGGAGTATGAAAACACACTATATAGGGTTATGAAATAGGCTTATAAAAAACACATTTTCAAGTATTTCCTTAATATTGATGAAAGAAAAATAAATGAATTGTTACTTTAAAGGGATTTGTGACCAGACTTTTGAACACAAAGAAATGAAGAGGGTAAGACTGTAATAAATTCTATAATGCAAATCTATAGAATTATGTCACAAAAGATGCTGCATTTAAATTTCTCCCCATTCCATCAATGGATGCCAGATGCAGGGGTTGGTTGACCAGAGATTATTCCCAGCCACTGATTGCCGGCAGATAGGACCTCAGACCTGCATCCAGTATAACAAGCATAAGAATGATAATGTTAGAGAGATGTATATAGAAACAACAGTCCCAGAGATGATTTGGACGGTCTCTCACACACTGCAGAAAATGTAAACTTCTACTTTAAATGCATGTGGTTTGCAGATTGTAACAAGCTATAAAATTTATGATCTGTAAAGATGGATCTACTTAATAACACCATTTCCTAAAAGGCTCAGTTTTGAGAATTAATTTTATCATATTTAACAACTTTAATGTAAAATTGTAAAATATAAATGAAGAAATACAAAAAAAAGGAAACAATTGTTGTAAAAATTCATTTTTTGTCAAAAAAAATTTGCCTTCAGACAATATTGTCCTTATTCATAAAAGCAGCTAAAATCTTTTGAAATGAAATAATATCTTTGTTTTACTGGGTTTTGTATGTTACAATTCACAGCTGATCTTCAATAACAAGTAGTTTGATGTTTTTTTTAAAAAAAAAGCATGATTTAAATTCTTCAAATACTTCTGCTTTTAACTAATATAATCAATAAAATGTTCAGCGCTGAATTTCTAGAGTTTTCATAATTTAAGTAAAGAGCAACAGATGTAAACAAAATTTTTTTACCATGACTTAAAAAAAAAACATATTTAAAATAATTTCAATCATTTGTGAATAATTTCTAAAAGTTGAATTAAAATTCGACAATTTTTTTATTTTTGCAAATTAATGTCTGTCACTGCTAAAAAATGCGCTAAAATTTGTTGAAAATTACTTTTGACTCTAAAGTTAGATTGAAGCCGGTCCAGTACAGTAAGTGTTGCAAAACACTGCCTACCTCACAACAGAAATCCAAACAGGGATCAGTTAACTATGTAAGAAGAAGAGATCTTGTTGAATGACTCTGTTCTCATAAGTCCCTCTCAAAAAGGAAAAGTCGAGAAGGGAGGGAAGGCAGGCCTTAAGTAACAAGGTGGCAGACCTGCGCATCCCACCCCTTCCGGTAAAACAGCTACAAAAACCAGAGCTCTGAGCACCCTCGTTTGGAAAACCAGCATGGCAGACACTCCACCTGCCTTGTCTGACTCCTGCCCACACACGCACAGGTAGTTTCACATATTTTTCCACTCTCAAGAAACCAGAAAGAAAAAAAAAATTATGTAAAAAAGAATGTAAATCACAGGCACATCTCAATCCCCCACCATGAAAGATGCAGAACAATCTGAACTAGACACTATCACTGGTAACCCTGATTGGGAACAAACAGGTGCCAGTCTGTTGTCACGGGCCACCTGAAGGCAACAGTAGTTCGGGGTACTCTCATTCTGTCCTCTAGAAGACAGCCAATTTTATGCTGGAAGCAAACTGGGCCTACCACAATGTCTTTTTTGTGGGGTGCATTCAGGAAAATACCACTTACGCCTTTCTGGTGGAAGCCTGTCCATTCTCATGCACCAAAAAAGAAACCACTAATCACAGAGGTCGCAACCAATCATGTCCATATCTCCCTGAGGGGTGTTGCAGACAGGACAAAGACAAACCATGGCTTCGCCTCCAGAAGAGGTGTCCGAGTAAGCATCATTCACACGAGTCCCAGAGGAGTCCCACTGCCCTCTGGATATCTGACATAATTGTCAGAAGAGAGAAATAGTTTACCTTGCCTCTGCTGAAAACCTTGTATAGGCAAACTTTTAAGGACTGGATGCTTCTCTCCCAAGTACCCCCAAACCAAGGAGAGTAGAGGGGAATGGTATTCAGTCTAATGTTGCACATACCAAACTTCTCTTGGTACTTGTGGTAAAGAGAAAGACAGCTGAATAACCTACCACTGCCCAGAAAGGTCTTGACATTGTCGCTGTATAGGGTGGAAGGAATACTGTAAAGATTGGTAAACTGGACAAGGGCTTGAAAAAAAAGGACAAGATGCTCACGTCAGGCACCACCTCTACATGAACCGCTTGGAAAATCAGGCAGGTGAAGAGCAGTAAATACATCTTTTTTTCTGTAATTCCCGCCTTAACCTAAAGATGTCCTGTGAAGTCGATGCCAGTATTCTGGAAGGGAACCTTAAATTCTACATGCAGAATGGGCAAGCTGGCAACATTGGGAGGCAGCACAGGTCTTGTGCTGAACTTCCTGCACAAGGTGCATAATGCCAGAGCCTTCTTGATGGCCTGTCTTCCTTGGGGAACACAGTATCCACTGCATTTTGACTCAGCCAGGGTCGACCCAACTTCTAAGTGTGAGCATCTCAAGTAGTAATTCATGATGATCAACTTTGAGAAAGGGTGATTTTTCCCCAGTAAAATATTTTTTTTTACCTCGTTGCTAAAATGGGAAGACCTATTTATTCTACTACTGGAATGAATCAACCCATCCCAATTAAGGAAGAGATCCAGTGCCCAGGCCAGATGAGGTAATGAATTGCCAGGGGGCATCCAACTGGAATTCCAGCTCCTCAGCCTGACACTGAAGGAGCTTCATCACAGCCTTCCTTTTGCAGTCCTCTTCTTGTCCTTGTGGTCCAGTAATAAATTTGAATATGAAGGTCGCAACTCTCAACAGATGTGCAAATCCCGAAAAACAATTCAGAATGATGACAGAAGGATATTCCTCCTCAAGAACAATGGAGGTGTTTATGAACTCATGAGCTGCATCTACTGAGACAAGGTAATTCCTGGGCTAGACAATAAGCCCCACCACCATTCAGCCAAGAAGGTCCAAAATTTATGGTTGGATTTAAACCTCCTCAATGACAATCCTCTAGGTTTGTTGGATTTTGGGTAATCAGAACATACTTGAAGGAGGGTGCCAGGCCAAACTGGGTTTCCAATTTGCCACTCATTTGGAGAACATCCCTGAGTCTATTCTTAACAAAAATATTCTTGCTGGCCACAGGTCGAGAGAGAATCCAAGACAACACAGTTTGGGTGTCCATTGCCATGTACAATTTGGAAGGCAGAAACTCCTTGAAGCTGTTCAAGATAACAGGCAGACACTTCAGACACAGATACAATGTCTTCAGCTCCAAGATAGGAAGAATCTTACTCCTTAAGGGAGCAACCTTAGCCTTTGCAAAGATCAATTCCTAGTGATGGTTCTGCACAACATAAGTGGCAAACCCATATGCCTTTGTTGAAGCATCACAGAATACGAACAAGTCTCCAGCCTGGCCCTCTCTGAGCACCCACCAGTACCTCCTCTTCCACAATCCATCAACAAGAACTCAACTCTGCAAGGTCATGGGGAGAGAGACAAGGGGTAGAACAATTTGTTCATCTTGGAAAGGATCTATCTCTTGGTCAAAGCATCGGGACCGCATGAAATGGGAGCTACACAAATTTTATCCAAGAGAGGACAGCACTGGTAATCCAACACCTTTTCCCAATCACTACTGTGACTACTTAAGGTACCCTTGTGGCATGTCTTATCTCTGAGGTTGGGGCAATTAGAGCTGCAAGACTGCAGCTCAAACCCATACCCTTGCAGTCGCTCTCTGGAAAGGGAACATAGTTCAAGCATCCTTGCAGGATCTTCCTCAGTCATTACTAAGTTGTCCACATAAAAATGATTCTCCATCATTGACCAACATGTGTCAAAGGAAAATTGGGCAGCATGGTACTTCAGCATACAACTCAGTATCAAGGGACTGGAGGTGAACCCAAAAATAATGATGGAAAATTGGAAGCAGTGCAGCCAAACTCCGTCCTTAAGGAAGAAGAAGAAGAATTGGTTCTTGTCAGCCTCCAATTCAAGGTGAACCATCAAAAAGGCCTTCTTGATGTCTTCCAGCTGGACATCATCATCCGTTCGGAAAGAGAACAGCAATTTCAGCATATTACCCGTCAAATTCACTCCTGGATAAGCAGCCTCATTCAATGAAATAGAGTTGCAAATCTTTGAGTTGCATTTACACACTGGTTACATTTTGATTGTAGAAATGGAGTCAGTCTTCATGATGGGCCGATGTGGTATCCAAGTATAGTTCTTTAAGCGATTAGGAGGCATAAAAAGATCTGGTGAAATACTTCCAAATATTCCTGATAAATTCCTCTCTTCTCCAAGTCTTGTGCTACACAAACCAAAATGCGCAAGGATACTGTATGCCAAGGCAACTGTACATAATAGTTATTGTCCCCCAGGGCAATAGATTCCTAAAACCGTCTTATTTTCTTCGGCTGTAATCCGAAAAACTTTCCTGCTCAAGGAGCTCTAGGGACTAAACATTGAACATTAGTTCCAGTCCTCAATTGGAACAAGTTCTGACAGAATGGAAAAGGCCCAACTCTGAAAACAGGGCGCTAACTACAAGGGTTCCAAGTACCAAACAAGGTCAAGCAATCATACCCTTGATCGATACAAGGCTGGAACCTTGGGTAAACCTCCTAGCAAGGGAGTAGTTGGCCATTGGGAAATTGTCTACCAAGGAGTCCAAATGGGATACTTGAATTGACAGATCCAATGATTCATCCACCACAACCGGGAGGAGCTGTACATGACCAATGTCCAGATCAGTTTCTAGAATCGCCTCCTTAAACCTTGTCGACAGACTTAGGTCACAATTAAGACTGAAGAACTCCAAGCAAACCAAAGGGAGCAACACCAACCCCAGACAAATATGAACAATTGATCCCCATACTCAGTAAACAGTTCTGCCATTTCTATCAGTCATGCATATGATAGGTGGCACCTCCCACCTGAGAGTCCTGAAAGTCAGAAGTAACCTGAAATGAGGAATTGTTGCAAATGAAAGCATTTTCAGATCTCTGAGGGGCCCCTAAAACCCATCAACCCTGAGGAGAAAGTCAGACAAATCATTTCCCTTAATAAGGAGTCATTCAATGGCTTCACAGGTCTCTTGTAAAATGGATGACAAGCATGGTATCCTCCTTCCAAATAAGTGAATCACTTCTCCTTTTCACCTCTCTAGGAAACTTGATGAAAAGTAATTTCGCTATGAGGCAGTCTTCAGCCAAAAGATCGTCGGAGAAGTCACAAGAAAAGGAGCTTCCCAGCTCACAAAGAAGGGACGCTGATCTGGATAAAAAAAATTCCTCAGGTTGAAATAGGACCTCTCATCTTTGGGATGGTAGTCAATTATGTCCTGGAACACTTGGTCAAGGATTTCATCCACATTCATGTATTCAGTTTTGACAGCGATTCGGTAATTCCTGTTGACCATGCTTAAATGGTTGATCAACAGCAAGGGTCTGTCAGAGAGGGAACACTTTTAGAAATTCAACCTCTCTGCATCATTAACCATGCCTGCCACACAGTTCTTGAAGTGAGACAAGAAGTTTCAGAAGCTCATGCGGTCTCTGTCCATATCCAGACTGTTGAAGATGAGCCCCACTATCTGCACGTGGAGGCTTGTCAGTAAAGGAGGACACACCTCTGCCAGATGGAAAATCAGGAGAACCTAGAGAGGGAGTCTGATCCAGGAAAGCACCAGAGTCAAATGACGATAGGACTGTGTCAAGCTCCTCCAGCTCCCTATGATCGCCAAGTGGTGAGCCAGCCAATCCGTTTCTATCTTCTCCCGCTCACTCTCAGATGAGGAGGAGAGTTCTAATTTTCTCATGCAGATCTTGATCTCCGTCACATATTCCTGTATTTGGCTCTGAAATACAGGGAATATATGTGCTAATGTCCTCTCCATGTGACAGCTTCAGCCTTCCACTGATCTTCAACTTCAAGACAGAGACTCGCTTTCAGCAGGCCATCTTGTCTGTCCGCCATATCACCACATTGCAGAAACAACAGTAATGAGGAGAATAAAAAAAAGAAGACAAACATAACATGAGTGCTTGTGTTTTGCAAGATGTTGAAAATTTCTTTTCGACTCTAAGGGTAGCTAGAAGCCAGTCCAGTACAGTAAGTGTTGCAAAAGCGCTGCCTAACTTGCAATACAAATCCAAACAGGGATCAGTTAACTATGCGAGAAGAGAGCTCACAAAATGACTCTGTTCTCATAAGTCCCTCTCACAAAGGAAAAGTCGAGAAGGGAGGGAAGGCAGGTCTTAAGTAACAAGGTGGCAGACCTGCGCATCCCACTCCATCCAGTAAAACAATTACAAAAGCCAGAGCTCAGAGCGGCCTCACTTTGGAAAACCAGCATAGCAAACACTGCAACTCCCACGTCTGAACGCAACACCCACACACGCAGGTAATTTCACTTATTTTTCCATGAATTTGCAGTTATTTTAGACTTCTGCAGACACAAAGAAAAACAAGATTTTTTAATCAAAAGTTAGAATGTTCTAAAAAGGATGAAAAAAAATTAATAAAAATAATTAAAAAAAAAATACTTTGGTCTTTCTTCTTAATAATAACAAACATTTTGTTGATAAAACTTTGTTTTCATCAAGTTTAAGACTGTTTTTATGATGATTCTCTTTTTTCTTTTTACCAAAAGTGTTGTGTAGGTATCTCTGCTTTTTTGTGGAAAAAAAAACAGCATAGCATGATGAAAAAAGGCCCAAACTCAATACAATCAAAGTTTTGTCATCAAAATGTTTATGTAAGTATTAAGAAGAAAGACCAAATAATTTTTAATATTTGAAATTTTTTAATCCTTTCCAGCACGTTTGAAATTTTGGTTAAAATCTTTTTTCGTTTATGTCGACACAATAATTACAATTAGTTTTTCTTGTGCTTTTTTCTGGTGAAAAACACATTGATTTGGAAATTCTTGCAAAAATCAAATAATTATTGGATTTGAATGAAAATTTCAGAACTTAAGAAATAAATGAAATTATTTTTTTATTTATTTTTTTTTTTTTTTTAAGAAAATCTTGGTAAAGAATATTTCTTTTACTTATGTTACCACCCACTTAATTTCATGAAATTTAGAGAAATTCAATTTTTAGTGCGGGGATTTTGTTTTATTAGTTAAAAGCAGGACTCCTTGAAGAATGTAAATCATCTATTTTTTTTTGTAAAATTACCTCATTCACCGACAATCTGCTCTGAATTGTAAAATAAAAAAATGCAATAAAACTATGACATTAATTAGAAAAGCTTTTAATTCTTTTGATAAATAAGTTTTTATTAAAGACACTATTGTCTTAAGAAAAATCTTTTCCATGGATACTTAATTTTTACAAGAATTTTCATTTTTAAAAATTTTTATTAAATAATTTATAATATTAAAAAATCGTTTAAAATTCTGCATTACTACAAGGCAGTGGTTAGGTGATATAGTGAAAACTACATTTACAAATCAAAAATTGAAAAGCTCATAACAATCGTTTGTACCCAATATTTTTTTAAACTTAAAAAACAAATTTTAATGTATAAACCTTCCCAATTTCTAACTATGGTAAGTCATAAATGACATTATCCTTTAAAAGGTCATGTGATTTAAGAGTTGTATAATGGTCTGTAACTCTTTTAATTTCATTATTCAGTTCTGTTCCATCGTTAACGTCTCTGCAAATCACCCCTTCAAAATTTTAAAGTTTGTTTTACTTTTTTAAATTACTATTTCACTAAATATTTTTAGTTTATGTATTTATTTTAGTTTGGGTCATACATAATTTTTTGTTTGTGTTAGTAAACATAGTGACGAAACCCAAATTTCATAAAGCATCTTGAAACCTAACTAAAAAGTCAATAAAATATTATAATTGCTAAAAATATGTTAATTTGTAAAAATTACTAGGCAGTTAAAAACCCCAAAAAATAAAAATACGTTCACTTAGACTTCATAATTTTATGTCAATTCTCGTCATACATGCTGTCATCACCTCAGAAATTATCGATACGTCAATAAAGATAAAAGAAAGACATGACTCGTCATTAACAAGATTACTTTAAATTTGCTAATTTTACACAAATAACGTGTTATAAATATGTATTTTATTTTTGGAAAATTTTTAAAACCGATAATTTTGTTTTGTTTACAAATTTCTTAAAATTAAGAAAATTAGGTATATCGAAAATTCAGTGGAGGTACGTGTTATTGTTACCTATAAATTTGTTTCCATTTTCGTCTATAATGGCGGTTCGATTATGAGTCCTTAAATCTTTATGTATACATACATTAATTTTTCTTTTAATTAGCATTAGCTTTTTGGCTATTATCTTTTAAAGAAAAAGACGAAATGTGTTACTATCGAACTTACCTTTTACAGGCGAAACGAAAACTTTTTTTATACAAAATCAAACAGGATTAAGTTGCTGTTAGACTTGATATTTCTTTCTCAAGCTCGACAATATTTTGTAATCAATAAAACTTCATATTTAAAAAAAAAAATGCAATTAAAAAAGATTAATTATTTGGAAATAGAACGCATATAGTTTCTGAACAGAACAAAGGATTTACCGGAAGCGGTGTCAAAGAAGAAGTAGTTCCTTGCTCAAAAATAGTTTGGGCGTACATAATATGCCAGAGAACATTGTATCGCCAACTCAATCTGATTTTCCGAATTTTATAAAATTTTTATTGTTGACGAAAAGTGAAAACAACAAAATTAAAAATAGGCACAATTAATTTCTAAAAATAAAAAAAAATTCTTGAAGCTTTTATTATTTTAACTTTAATTTCATGCTATTTTTTAAATTTATTTCCAGTAAGCAAAATACTTTGATCATATGTATTTCAAAAACTAATCTAAATTGACAGGAAGGATTTTTCTTTTTTGCTAAAGTAGCTGATTGTTACTCTTTGTTTTTAGTCGTCTTAAAATCGCAATGTTATTCTCTTTATTAAAAAAAAAATCTCCCAAAAGTAAAATATACTTTTCTGAAACTTTATTTGCGGAATATTATCTGATTTAACGTATAATTAATCTGATCTGAAACAAATATTAATTACTTTAACTTTAAAATATCGCAGAAATGCATTGATAGCTGTCTAAAATGTAGACATGTTTGATTAGCTTGATGACAGAGTTGTTAATGTTGTTCTATGGAGGCTTTTTGCAGTAAAAAAAATATAATAATATATAACGTGACCGCCTTTTATATATAATTTTTAAGTATTCAGTAATCTTAAAAATTTAAGAAAATATTCTTCGTACTCTAATGTTTTATTTAATTTTACTTTCTGGCATTAAATTTATTATAGTTATCGTTCTTATTTTCTGATTATGTTGTGTATGGCCGTCTGTACTTTACAAATATCGGAATTTTTTGTCAGTGCACAACACTGACAAAAAATTCAAATTCTTTTCAAAATATTGGTGCCTGATTTGTAAACCTTTCCATTTAGAATTAGCAAGTATATATTTAGTTAGCAATATCGTCTAAAATGCTGAAATTAATACATAATTTTAAAAGTAAACTTAAATTATTTTAATTAAAATGTAAAAAATGAAAACTATTTTCGTAAAAATTCATTATTCATCGAAAAAGATATTTTTTTCTTAAGACAATAATAGCGACAATAATAGCTTTTTCTAATTAAATAATATCTTAGTTTTATTGCATTTTTTTTTTCACGATTCAGAGTATATATTCGGAAAATGGGATTTCTGTTTAACAAAAACAATTTGATGATTTCTCAGGAAATATTTATTTAACTATAAATGAAGAGGGTGGAATTTTAATTTCTAAAAATTCCATAAAATTTCGTAAAATTAAACAACTGTGGTGCAACAGATGTAAAAAAAATATTTTTACCAAGATTTTATTTTTTAATATATAAAAAAAAATTCTGAATAATTTAATTTTCAGGGCTTGTATGAAATTATTTTACAAATCTTGGTAACAATATATTTTTTTTTTACATCTGTTACCCCCTCCATTACTTGATGAATTTTCAAGAAATTAAATTTTGTCTGTCAATTTCTCTTTTCTGTTTTTTTTTTTTTTTTTTTTTTTTTTTTACACAATTACTCATTTACCAAAAATATGATCTGAATCGTAAAATAAAAAATGCATTGTCTTAAAAATTGTCTTAAAATTGTCTTTAAAAATTGTCTTAAAAAATTTCGAGGAATAATGAATTTTGACAAGATTTGTTTTAATATTTTTTTTTTTACATTTTAATTAAAATAAGTTAAGTTTTAGATATTTTTCCATCTTTTAAAATTTTGCATTAATTTTACATTTTTAGATGACATTATTAAGTGAAAACTATAATTTACTAATCATAAATTGAAAATGTTGGAATTTAATTTGAGAACAACAATTCACAAGTTCACATTCTCCCTATTTTTTCTATCCTCACTCCAACCTCTTTTTAATTTAAAAACCGGCTCCCAAGGCCTAATTCTTATCAGAGATAAGAATATATTTTCTGGCTAACGAGAGAGCTGGAAAACACAAAAAGGAATTCCACCACCATCATTCTTTCCATGATGCCATAAAGTCTGGGAGAAACCTCACAGCTTCTTCACATCAACCTGTTTTCAGTACCTTCGAAACCGTCTCCCAGGTCCCTGATTCTTATCAGAGATAAGAATGTGTTTTCTGACCAATAGTGGGGCCATAGTAATAGTAGTAGTAGTATTAGTAGTAGCAGGGGTAGTGGTACTTAGATGTTAGTGACTGTATTTCGCTGCTTCGCCCTCAGCTTTAGCAACACACAACGGACGCTTCCTTTTCAATCTATGACGTCTCTCAACTCAGTTCGACTGCATTCGAAGACAGACGAACCCAAAACCTCCCCCCGGTTGGGTCGCTTCTTTATTAAGAGAACCGGTCTTACGTGCCCCAGACTGGTGACGTATCTGTTTTTTCTAGTGCGAACGTACTGACATATTACCAAAGTACAACTTCACTCCACCGAGAATAAACAATTTACTTTTTCATCGATTGGTTTCCAAGGTTCACAACAGAGATTCTTGTTTTAAAAATAAATTCTAGATCAAAACATCCTTAATTTTAATTTCGATTCTTATAGTGTCAAAATCCATTTCTTTGTTTAAAAGTTCCAAATTATTATTGTTCCAGTAATTTTCTATTAATAATCTGATATCCTTTGTACACTTACAAAACGATTGTATTTCATGTTCTAAATTAACTTTCTGTAACATTTACATTTCAAAGTCTTTACAGCATATCAACGTCTTGGTTGTTCTGTTTTACAGCATATCATAATTTATTATCATTATTATTATTTCATCAGGAAAAGAAGGGAATTCTGCAAATCATGACTTGGCTACTTCAGTCTCAAGATCTTTCACCAGCAAGAATTGTTTACACATTTACATACTACTTGGGAATGAATTCTACCAACAGACTTTTACAAATTACAAGAAAGGCTGGCAAGAATTTGCTCTACAGTAATAAATGCTCCTGGTGGATTCTTTGAAGAAAAGAAAATATAAATATATTTTCTTGTATTATTTTGCCCTGTTTTTTTTCTTCCACTTCTTATTGCCAATTGTCTATACACTCAACTATGGCCAATTTTCTCAAAATATACCCCACAGATAACAAAAAGCACACATTTACATCGACTTCATAAATGTTTCTATTCTGAGATTTCAGGCGTTGTATTTGGTTGGAATTTCTGCACTGAATAATGTACGCCTGTTGCGCAATACCTTTTTAAAATATAAATCTAAAATGATATAAACTTTAATTTTTTCTCTTTTTCAAACATATTTTTATTTAAAATAGATCTCTTTTGTCAGCAAGTGGAAAAATTTCAGAATCACGCTGAAATATTACAAGTAAACTTTTGGAAAATTCATAATACTTGTAGATATGTTTTCTGTCAAATCTGGAGGAAAAGGTGTTTTATTAAAATACACAGGCACCAAATTACAACAAAAGTTATTTTTTAAAATATTTTTTTTAATTATTTTTCTATTTTTTCAGGGCAAATTTTTTAAGATTTGCTACTTTGATATTGCAAAAAGTGTTTTCGACAAAAATGATTTTTATAGAGATATTGAATTATTTTTGTAAGGTTTCAGATCAAAATTACAGAGACAATCAGCAATACTAGCCACAAACAGAAAACATTGAAACATAACAACCATTCTTTCTGCTTACAGAGAAAAGGTTGCTTAAATTTATTATGAAAGGTCACCAGTATTTTTCAAATGAAGTGTAGGTATTTCACCTGTGTAAGATTGTTTGAAAAATTAAGTAATTACTGCTGTAGAACAAAGGATAATTCGGTGACGTGACACAGCGTGAGAAAAAAAAAGATCAAAACCAAACCTTTAAGATTCAAACCTTTTATGAGTATAACAGAAGAATGAGAAGGAGAAATGAAGGTTTACAATAATGGTATTGCAAAAATGGTGTTTTGCGGACTTGTTACAGTGAAGAAACGTCCCGTTAACAGTTCTTTGAGATCTTGTGATTTCTTGTTGTGGTGATGGCAGCAATGTCGCGGAGTCCGGTCTTCCCGATGATTGAGAATATATTTCTTCACGTTGAGTAGGCGGTACAATCCTGGATTCCACAGATCTATTGAAGTTTTTTTTTTTCGGGGAGCAGTTTTTTTGTACATGCTACTCATTGAAAGCCAGCATAGGAAAGAAGAAGAAGAATGATTCAAAAGAGGTGTGAAGATCGGTACGAAGCAGCTTCAGTTAGGGGTCGTCTGATTGGTTCCTTTTTGACCATTCACATCATTGTAACAATGCCAACGGACCCGTTCCAATGGGGGTTACTCTGAAAGACTAGTATTCATTTTTTTAAAATTAATAATCCTTGTAGATATGTTTTCTGTCAAATCTGGAAGAAAATGTATTTTATTAAAATACACAAGCACCAAATTACAACAAAAATTATTTTTTTAATTATTTTTCTATTTTTCAGGGCAAATTTTTAAGATTTGCTACTTTGATGTTGCAAAAAGCGTTTACTACAAAAATGATTTTTATAGATATATTGAATTATTTTTGTAAGGTTTCAGATCAAAATTACAGAGACAATCAGCAATACTAGCCACAAACAGAAAACATAGAGACCTAACAGCCATTATTTCTGCTTACAGTAGGGAAGGTTGATTTGATTTGAAATGTAAGGTCTTCAGTATTTTTAAATGATATCCGGAATATGCGCTGCTTACAAGAGAAGAAAAAATATCTGGTGAAAGACAAGGCACAAATAAGATTATATAAAATGTTTGCTTATATATAAATTTATTGACCGAAAGAAGAAAAAGTAACATGTAAAAGTTTTGGAGATGTTTCAAAAATATGACTAAATTACGATAAAAAATGCCATCAGCAACTGACAAAAGGTGTCTTGTTCATTTGTTTTCAATTTTCGGAATGCCATTATATATGCATTCCAACAGAGGCACACCACTTATCTCAAGGGAGATGAAAGAATGGTTCTTCTCAAGATTGTGGTGGACCGGCCGTGTGAGGGTGAGAATGGAAGAAGTAGAGAAGATGAATTATCTCTGGTTTAAGACTTCGATGACCGGTCCAGCCACTTTAAAATATGTTGGACTTTAATGGGGTCCAAAGGAACAAACGAGACAGATATATGTATGCGAACAAATATATATTAACAAACAGATAAAAAAACAGATTGATACACGAATTTACAAATACATTTAAAACATGTATAGAACGTTTAGTGTCTGTGTGGAAAGTTATTGTGTGTGTGTGTTTGAGTTGGAATGTCCGTACGGTTTGGTGAATCTTGTTCTAGCGTATTCCCTGAACATGGGAAACGCTAGTTGTGTGTGAGAGTTCACATACTGGAAATACCTCACACCACGTGCGACAGTTGCCGACCTCCAGCGAGACCGGGTGAGCCGCCCGTGGGCGCAGCTGTGGAAAGAGAGAGCGAGAGGTCAGCCCATATTTATACTCCCGGGAGGGAGAGACCCCTGGTGAAGCGTTAAGAAAATGAGGGGGAGCTAACTGCGACAAGATGGATAGGCACCAATAAAACAATATCTTACAATATAGGTAATGGACAACTCGAAGAATGCAAGCAGCGACATTTGGAGGTCAGTATTGTTAGCCTTTTATCACGGCATTTCCTATAGAATCATAAGAAAACCACACCTTACAATTCCATAGGCAATGAATGGGTTGAAAGATACAATGTCATCCTTTCAAGGTCAGTATAATTATGCTTAAAAGAACGCCATTTTTCAATAGAATCAATAGGAAAATGTTCTTCCAGATGTGCTACATTCATTGTTTTTTTAATAATACCGTAAACTTGGATCAAGGATGCCTAATCAAAAGAAATCCTAGGCCTGAAAATCCAGACATTATAGACTACCACCTTCCAATTCTGTTCCAATTGTTGAGGAGGGAGATCTAATTGAGGCTAACAAGTCAAATGCTCTTGAATGAAGAAATCTTAAATGAAGAGTAAACACTAAACGCCTGTATTCTTTGGATTGGTTTGGTGTCAATCAGATCTGAATAAAGATATCAGGATTTGTATAATTTGCTCTGCCACGACAGCACTGAGGCATCTTCTTTCCTGTTTGCCTTCTCAAGTCTTTTCCTTTTCCAGACGCTTGTAGCGGACCGTGCGGGTGAAGATGTGAAGAGATATCAGAAGGTTAAACTTTCCTGCTGGCCGGTCCAGCTACGTGAGAATGTTGGACTTTAATTAAGTCCAAAGAAGAAAAAGGAAACAAACAAGACCGATATATATGGGTAAACAAATATATATTAAAAACATGTTACACAAAGACATGAACAGTTACATAGTGTTTGTATGGGGAAAATTATGTGTGTGTGTTGTGAGTGTTCGTACGTGCGTGTATTGTTCTTAGCGTGTTCCCAGAATTTGTAAAACGCTGTATTTGTGAGAGTTCACATATTGGAGTTGGTTGAAAAGAGAGATTTTACAACACCTCCGCACGAGGTGGCGGCCCAATGCCTAAGCCGAAAAGAGAGAGAGAGAGAGAAGGGTCAGCCAGTATTTATAGCCAGGGGAGAGAGACCCCTGTTGAAGGATTAAAGAACTGAGGAGGAGCTAACTCCGACACGCTTAATGATATATGCATATGTACAGGGATTTTTATCTGGCATTGCCGAGTGCTTTAGCTGTTTGCATTTTATGCTCTTTTTCTGAGCTGCTATTTTACTTCTGCCATTGAGCACTTTGCTGCTTGCATTTTATGATCCTTTGCTTGGATGCTATTTTACTTCTGCCATTGAGCACTTTGCTGCTTGCATTTTATGATCTTTTGCTGGGATGCTATTTTACAGCATTGTCTTCTTTTCTGTATGTCTTCTTAAGATTTTTTCCTTTTAGCACCGGTTAATGGTATATACTGGGATACAGGAATTTTTATTTGGCCTTGCTGTGCGCATTTTCTGTTTGCATTTTATGCTCCTTTGCTGGGATGCTATTTTACTTTAACTATTGAGCACTTTTGTGACACACGGTTAAAATGGATTCTCGTATTATTTTTTTGTTTCTTTTTTCGCAAATGTCAGTGACTTTACTTCTAATCCGTTCTCCTCCATGTACGTAAACCCTCCTTGGGGATTTTGCTTGGGGAGTATATTATATATGTATTCACCAACTAACCTTCTGATGACATCTTGGGTTAGCCGTAATAAAGTGCCCAGTATTGGAATTTAATTTAAGAACAATATTTTACAAGTTCACATTGTAACCTATTTTTCCAATCCTCACTCCAACCTTTTTTCTTACTTTCAAAAACGCCTTGATACTTATCAGAGATAAGAATATATTTTCTCACTAACGAGATAGCTGGAAAATATAAAAAGGAATTCCACCACCATTATTCTTTTCACGGTATCATAAAGACTGGGGGAAAACCTCACAGCTTATTCACTCCAACCTTTTTCATTACTTTCAAAACTAGCTCCCAAAGCATTGTTTCTTATCAGAGATAAGAATATATTTTCTGACCAATGAAAGGGCCAGGAAATTTGTATAACGATTTTGGAGAGAAAAGTCCCCGATCCTTCTGAGCCTACCAAATCTCCATCAATTTGGAGAATCTTCGCCTATTTTGGCAGTGAGAATTCGCCCCACCGTCTGTAAGGTCGGCGATAGGGAGCACCAGTCAACTTATGAACAACTTTCAACCAAAGAAGAACTACCTACTGAAGGGCTGTCGAGAACGAACGTCGGCCCACTATTAAAGACCAGTTGAAAGCTGTCTCCTACAAGACTTCCGTCGTCGACCTACGAACTCACGCAACTGCAAGATTCCTATATCTACCAACAATTTTCTTACTCTATAAGAACTGTGAGTGTTTCTAACCCTTAACAACCTTTAGGCACTCAGAGAAATATTTTGAGCAAGCTTTTTTTCCGTTATGAAAATTTTCTCTTCCCTTAAAGGACATTTTCTCTTTTCCCTTTTTTTCACTCTTAATTGTCTTTATCCCTTTACCCTTTTTTTCTCTATATGTAAAGAAAACACTTTCTTCTTTTATTGTTACACACCGAGCAGGAGTTTTTTTCTTTATTCACCCGCGCCTAAAATAGAGAGTTTGTCCGCTCTAATCTTGCTATTTTTATTCGCGTTTTGTCGCAATTTTTTAAGCTCAACTCTTTGATGTGGGAAAGCCGGGACAAATTTCCCAGCACCAGTTTTACAGAACGTCTAATGCTGACTGCCTCT